>BMAW01130163.1:0-33612 GCA_019974015.1 Nephila pilipes | reverse complement strand
TAAAAAAAAAAAAAAAAAAAAAAAAAAAAAAAAAAAAAAAATAAAAAAACACCTCCTCTTATTCCAAAGTTTAAAACCAAATGTTACTCGATGGAATTCACCACAACGATGCATTCTCGAGTAACTGCGATGAAGTTATATAATAATCTCAACTTTTTTTTTTTTTGTAATAAGAGAACTACTAAACTTTTCGTGAACTAAACAAACTTTTTATTCAGTTTTAAGAGGTACTTCAAATTCCCAGATTTATTCAGAAATTGCTTACGATGCTCATATCGCTTAGTTTTGCTTCCATAAAAAAGGCATTTAAATAAAAATATCAAATTAAAGTTTTAGAAATACGAGTACTCAATATTTCTTGATAATGGGTACTTTATTGTAATATTGCCCAATCGGCAAAATAACAGAAAAACAATTTGCTACATCAAAGAAATTTTAATGGGTTTTTTACGTTCTTTTTCAAAGTTTCTTTTGATATTTTAAAAGAAACTAAGCGTGATAGATTTAGGGTTAAGATTAGATATCTCTAGATTTGTATCAAATAGAGAGATTTAGAGTTCATATCTCAGATTTGTATCAAAACACTATAAATTACAAAGTTGAACAACATCTTTCAGTACAAGAGTTTCAATGTATTTTTTTTTGAATAAATATTTTAAGAAATATTTCGGCTTTACTTAAATGTCAAACTGAGTAAATTTTTAAATTACCTTTTGTATTAACGTGGCATTTGAAAACCTCAAGGAACTACTGGCAATGGATTTCGCAATGTAGAATTTAGATCAGATGAAGAAAAATATATTTAAATTGAACCATGCTTTACCAACTTTCAAACCCTGCGCCACTTAAAACCACGGTAAACAAGTAGTCGTAGTGCAAGAGCGAGTGATAGTTATTTTTTCAGACGTACGAGTATCTTAGGCTCGAAATTTGTTTTCGCTAAAAATTATTCACGCAGCCGGCTGATGTAAGTTAGACTCAAATTTCTCTCGGTGAAGTGTTGTGGAAGTTTAGAGAGATGGAGGACCTGTGGTCAGGTGTCATCCTCGTCACTTGACCATGCTTCAAATTTGTGAGAACTTTGTCGATAACCCTAGAGTTACTTCTAAGTTCAACTTTAATAAACAATAATCCACACATCTTTCAATTTAAAATCCATTTTGGTTTATGACATGCAGCAAACGCCCTATTTTCAGCATTAAAATTTGCAGTGTAATTAGATTCAAATTTGTACATCGTTGCTAAAAAATTTCCTGTTATAATTGCATCACAAAAATAATGATTTTTACTGTTTTATGTTTATTATTTAAATTAAGCTTGTAATTTTGATGTAACGTTAATCTGAAAAGTACAATTTTGTAAAAATTTATTCTATGCAACTATAGTTAAATTATCCTTTTATGTAATGAGTAACAAATATGCAATTTCAATGACAGTTTTTGTAAATTTCAAATTATATGTTTAAAAAAAAATGAAGGATTTTGCTTTTTGATTGGACTAAAATGATACATGTTTTGTATACTTGCTACATTGTTAGGAAATTTCTTTAATAAGGTAACTGTTTGTATGAAAGAAAATGCTTGTGTGTGTGAAAACCTTCGGTTGTATTCGCATATCAAAGCAAAAACAGAGACTCATTACTTGATAATCGATAATACATTTTTATTGTTCTCTAATATAATATTACCAAGTTATGCATTCACTCTAGTTTATTTCATCGCAAGGTAACTTTAAAACTTATAACGTAGACTGATTTCTGTATGAAAAACATATTTAAATGAATACGAGCTGTAGTAAGTAAATCTATATGATGTCATTCTTATGGGCTTCCTTGTAATTGTTAAAAAAACGAAATTGAGGTAATGCCTATTTGAAAGTATGAAAATTCGTGAAAGTAATCAAATTTGTTATATTTTCTTGTTAAGAACAACTTGCATCATCTATGAAATTATATATTATGAATGTTTTGTAAACACAATTATTATTGTACTGTTTTGTGCTTGCATACCACGAATAAACTGCTCAAAGCTTATCAATGATATCTCTAATTTAAATGTGTGTGTTCATGGATTAATACATCAAATCTATACAACATTTAATGTAACTACATTCATGAATATATTACATATATTCATTTTACTTTTCGATGAAGAACTTTAATTAATATATATACACAAGAAAAAAAAAAAGATCTCATTGTTACGAACTATTGAAACAAAAAAATATTACTCATTATTCGACGTAGTTTAAAAAAAAAAGTACCTGTATTTGAAGACCGATGGTATTGCTAGAAAAAGGGTGTTACCATAGCATTCAATCATCTTTCAATTTTCACCCAAATTCATTTGTTAATTCCGTTTTCACAACCATTTTTAACCGAATAAGAATTTGATTGCTATCGCTTCGAGTTGTCGTCAGCTGCGATATCCAGGTGACCAGAACTCGCGGCCGGCGATGTTTCCGTCCAGTCGTGAGTTCGAGCACTGAAAACACTAAAGACTCGTCGTGAAGTGAAGCTGATGTATGTCAAATCTGTGGAGGCTCCAAGTCCTCTCATTAGCGTGGTGTAAAAATTTAGAGTGGGAGGCGCCAGCTCGAAGGTCGTTCTCGTCACTTCACCCGGGTTCTCTATTACGGGCTACGTCACAAACAGCCCTCGTGTTGCTTCTAAGTGCACAATGCTGATAAAACAAGTAATTGAGTTTTTACCTTACATGTGATCTGAATTCATCATTATACACCGGAAATTAAGAAGTAATAAAAAAAAAGTTTCCGCTGAATCTGCTTCATAGAGTAAGAAGGTTTCATCGACAAGAAAAATTGTGGCGGGAATTTTTTGGTATGCAAAGGACGTTATGCTCATGGAAAGGACAGGAAATTATTCTTAGAAAATGGAGAAATGGTCGTTTGAGAACAGAATAGTGAATTATGTCATTCTCAAAAATAATTCTTAATTCACCATTTTCCATTCCTGAAATGGATACGTTTTGCGATGCCTTTGTAAAATATACTATTTTCACTCTTGATTGTAAGTTTTTTTTTTTTTATCAAAATGACTGTCTAGTCAGGCAAATGAAAGCTAAATTAGAATCTTGAAAAATCTACAAAGAGATATAAACTATATATTTTTGATAATTGTTTCAAAAATAAATGAAACTTATTTCTTCCACTTTTCTAAGTGTAAGGAATATTCTAAATGTAGCAATAAATGATTAACATAAATAAAAAAATACATGATTCACAAACTGTCTTTTTAAATAATGAATAAATATTAATTTTCTCTAAAGAAAATTTTCTCTCTTGAAATGCCAAGCCGTATAATGAATTTTTATTCTTCACATTTCGAAAATTACATTAACAAATCTGAATATTAAGAGACTAATTAATTTAATTATTGTTCTTTAATTATTGGATTATCAATAAAATTAGAAAATATTTAAGTGGAAGGGAAAATATCTGTGAATATCCTTTTGTTCTGCGAGCAAAATTTATTGCTGGAAACTCTGAATTCTGTTAGAAGATGAATAATATATTCAAAGATATTCCATTCAATTTTCAGTCCATTCATGTGTTAAATGTTCTTACATTTAACACATCATTAAGTCTCTATTGATTTGCTTATATCCTAAAAAATCATTGCATATATTTAAGAAATTAATATGAAAGTAAATATTTATGATTATTTGTACTTTTAACATTTATTTGATTCCCTTGCTTTGAAAATAAAAGATAGTAAATTATTTATATTCGAAGATATTTAAAGACATTAATTCGTAAAGATTAATTCCAAATGGAAGGTAATTCAAAAAAGAATATTTGAGTTTTTTGCTGACGTAAATATGCAAACTAGTCGTAAATACCAACTGGACAAATTGAAGATAAAGTAATTAATACTGTTCCTTAATTTGGAGTGGAATAATATGTGTTTATCCAAGATATATATATATACTTTTATTATTACATGACTTTTCTCACTTTTAAATTACAATTAAAAATACAATAACGATATTTTAATTGTTCTTGTATATTACATAATATAATATAAAAATATTATTAAACTATTATTGTATAATATTAATCAAATATGAGATTATAATTATCAGAATTTACCAAAGTTCTATTAATTTTATCACCACTGAAAAAATACTTTATCACATATTTAAAAGTAAATGTATTTTTAAGCCACTATTCTCCCCATAAATTAGAAATAAATATACATATATTCTATTCTATTAACTAATGAAATATAATTGCTAACTATAATACCATGACACTTTTCCCAATTATAATTAACATTGACTTTTAAAGTTACTTTTAGATCCTGAATAGTCTCAATATATTTTTACAATTATAATAATAGTAAAATCTTATACTTATTCCATATATAGTTTTTTATTATTTTAAATGTTGACATTTTAATAATGTAAGATAAGTTAATGCTTTGTTTCAATGTTTTATCATTCTAGAATTCATAGGAGAAATGAACGTTTGATCTTTACTATTTAAAAAATTCTAATGCGTCTGAATTGTTATCTTTACTATAATTCTCCAAATCATTGTAATAAACAATTTTATTTTAGGAAAATAGAATATGAAAAGGACAATCAATTTACAAAAAAGACATTCTTTATCGTTTGAAACAATATACTAACAGAATAAGGACTTTCTATTTTAGTACCTTATGAAATACATTTAAACGAACGACTTTATTACTCAGTTACTTTTCTTTTTTTCAAAAGAAGTGATTTTGCACAATTGCTTTGGCATTTTAAGAAAGACATTATAGATTGACGGGAAAGTCCTTCCAGTTTTGATTAAAAATTTTATTATTTTAAACTTCGAAATGTATGTTTCGATTTCTTTCAATAGAATTCTTTCCCAATTCTCAAATTTTCATTACTTATAACACAATTATGTAAGATAATATATTTAAAAAAAATTTACAGTGAAATATTGGTAAAAACCTTCTTTTTGAATTTTTTTTTTTTTAGATTTTTAAGGTAAGGAATAATTACAGAAAAATATTTTATGTTTCAGCTCAATGAACTGTCTTCAAGTACATCATGGATTCGAGCCTCGATTCCTCGAAATATTATTTATGATAATGAGGCACCATTGAATAGCTCTGATTTCACTACTAGCACGTATTTTAACCAGCGTACGTTAATTAAGTTCAGTTACTAATTAGCAAATTTAAATAGTCAAAGAATTTGATTCTTAATTATCTTTTATTATTCTTCCTTTAGAGTAACCATACTGAAAATGCGTGTCACAACTGTGATGTAAACACTGAAAGATTGATATAATAAAATGCCACTATCTTAACATTGATTAACCGAGTCCCATCCAGAAGTAATTGTGTAATATGGATCCGACTAAATATCCATTCGCGATGATCATTTTACATTAATCATTGAATTAGACTTTCCAATCTCACTCGTTTACTACTTTATTTCTCCAACTACCTATAATCTCTCATCTATCAATCTCTTTTCCTATCATTATACTTCTAATTACACAGTAATACTGATATAAATAATTCTGAACTTAAGGCTTCTCAATCAAAGAATTTCTTAAAATATTCAAAAGGGACATTTGTTGGGAAAAAAGGTTGTGAACCTAGTTACTCGTTCTGTGACATGATAGAGGCTTTTGAAAATTAATTCTGTAGCAGATCTTAAATTTAAAGCCCTCTCATAGCGTGGAATTAAATTTAAAAGACAAAAACACTACTGTCAAAATTTGGAATTTATCCTTAGTAAGGTAGAAGTAGAACAAATATCTTTGATCCTTTTTACGCTGTTTTCTGTATTTTTATCAATAAGAGGGAATTAAAAAACTCCTTAAATAAAATCCTTGCCTCACCTACTAGACAAAGTGTCCACCTAAGAAGAATCTTGCATCCCTTCTCTATAAGCGTGCTTGTAATAAATGTACGATAATACTTCGGTTCATTAACGACTCTATATATAAACAAATCGGCTCACTAATAAAATTTACAGATAATCTTGCTTCGATTCATGAACTATGTTTCGGCTCGCAGACAATCCACATGGAATGATCCGTTACACTTCCTTTGGCACAACTTAAGGCTGCCGTCGATACATCACCAAGAATTTCTAAGCCTAATGTTAATCGTATGAAACGTTCTATTTTTCTTCTCAAATCTAAATTATTGCTTTAGATTGCTTGAAATAAAATGCAGTTGAAAATGTAAAAAAAAAAAAAGAATGTTTTCTCGACATCACTTTTTTTACTGTTTTTTCCAAGTATTTTTTAAATATTTATCAAGGATATGAAAATTCATATCCGATGCACTAAAATGATCGTAAAACCTTTAAATGAAAGGAAAAAAAAAGAGTAGTTACAGGAAACACTTCCCTTTCTGATACTATAGAATCGGAATTTCTTGGTGTTATGGAATTAGTCTTTCTCCTTCTATATGCAGTCTTCCTCGCCTTTTCAACAGTCAAACATCAGTCGGTATTGTCTACTGCAAAACTGAAATGCAATACTGAAGAGCTATCAAGTGTTTATTTTTGAGCTGGTTCATCGTCCATAAAAATTGCTTTAATTTATTTCTGCATTTATTTCTCAATTAACATCAACGAAAAAAAAAGGTAAAAATAAAATGGTTCCGGAACTTGAATTTATTTATTATATTTTTATTAATTTAAATAAGAAAAATTGCTTCTGTTCGTGGACCGAATCTTGAAATGAATTATGTTCGTGAACCGATGTAGAAGTGTTCAAATACAAATAATTTAAACTATTAAAGGAAAAATTTCTAAGTGTATCTAAAAAAATTTAAATTTAAAATAAAAACATGGCACAAAATAATGTGTGCCACTTTGTTATTATATAATTGATTCATTGACTGCTTATTTACGTGGCACTGAGAAGCAACACGAGGGCTATTGCCAACGGATCTCGTAATTATTAATCTAGGTCAAGTGTGTAACGAGAACAACATCTGAGCTGACTCTTCTCACTCCAAACGTCAACATCACATTATTGGTAGAGCTTGAAACTTCAATAGATTTGACATGAATTGGATACGCTTGGGTCATTAGTAGGATCAGGATTCAAATCCACGAATAGACGGAAATAATTCCCAAAGCTATTTCGTCACCATGCAAGGCTACATGCTAGACCACTAGGCTACTGCATCCTTCTGGTAATATAAAATGATAACACGTGTAATTAAAAATGTATAAATAATAATGACATGCGATTGTTTATGCCTTAAATCATGAAAATGCAAAAATACTTTTATTATGTGGGAAATTTCAAGTAAAATTTGATTTATCAAAGACATGCTATGCAAAGATTGTGTTTTTTTTATCTCCAAAAAGAACAAATAAAGGAATGTGATATTTTAGTGATTGACTCAGTAAATATTACTATACTTTTTTAAAACTTTTTAAGGAAGTTTATATTTAATTATACTCTTGATTGATTGTTTTATTAACGTCGCACCTTTGAAACAACAAGAATAATATTTTTGACAGACCTGATAATTTTGAACCTTTTTAAAGTGACAAGGATGTTATTAAACACTTTACTCGGAACACTTCTCTCTCCGAATTTCCACACTAATGGGAACATTGACAGATTTAACATGCATCAGCTCCGATACAAGGTAGGTCTTTGGTGGCATCAAAACTCGAACCCGTAAACGACGGAAAGAACGCCAGCCGCGAGTTCGAGTCCTTGAACTATGTTACCATTCTTGACTGTCATCATTGAAAGTACAGGTAACGTATTGGATTTTTTCACATACGTTAGCCCGCTAAAATCTTTTAACATTCTCTTGGAAACCTTTTTAAATCTTGATCTAGAATGAACCAGCTTCAAATTAAGCCAAACCAGTTTTCAGTAACATGTACAAATTTAACTTATTAAAAAGCAAATGGCTCTTATCAATTGTAGTTATTAAAATACATATGAAAGAAATATAGTTTGAGCAAAGTTAACTTTGTTTAGTGACGTTAAAGGAAAAAGTCTCTTAAATGAAAATTATAATTCCCTTTATTCACAAATTCATTACATTAAAGAAATGTATATTTTGGACTATATTAAGGAGAATTAAATTTTCAATATTATGTATAAAAACTGAAGGGAAATTTCACTGTCTATAAAACAAAATCAAAGCCATCACTTTTAATATTCAAAAAATAATATTTAATAAACTTTTTAAGTTTGTAAGCTTATAAAAATATCGTAATTTTTTACATTAAAGTTTTTAATCGTAAATAATACATTCTTAATAAAATAGTTTAGCAGAAGTAAAATTTAGTTAATTTTTTACATTTTTTATTATTACATAAAATCCTCAATTTTTATAAAATTGCATAAAAAGGGTCAATAGTTCTAAGGCTAAAGACTTCTTTTTTTATTTAAATTAACATTTAAATAATGAAGGTCTTCTTATAGTTTTGTTTCACGGGATAAAACATAAAATTTTCTTTATGTAAAAACTATCTAAGATAATTCATTAGAACATCTCCGTAAACTTCATAAGTATTAATAAAAATTTATTTTTTTCATTCGTAAATAGAGTACAATGACCTCCGTCACAGTAACAACGAAATCCTTGTCACATAAAAGCCAACGAGTTAATCTCGTCCATTTTGAGAGGAGTGATCCCTACAACCAGAAGAAATCGTTTGTCATCCCAATGTGAAGTGACATCCGCCCACGCAAACTGTTCAAATCACTCTTCCAATCCCTTCGGTCCTCAGTAAAAGAAGAAAAGAAGACAAAAAAAAAAAAAGTCCTGACTTTTTATCCTCAGTTTGCGTGTGAACATAGCTCACTATTGTGGCAATAAATGGACGTTAAAGACTTGGACACGCACTGAGGAGTCAGGCTTCGCATTGGAAGTGGATAAAATTGCATTTCGCAATATCTTAAGGGGTGTATGATCTATACATGAGGGCAAATGGTATGTGTAGCGCTCGAAGACATTTACGAAAATGTTCGCTACACAATGAAAATGAGTATGCATGGACTGTTTTGTTTTTAGTCTAAAATTAACAGAAAAAAAATAAGCTAATTTGAAATTGTAAATCTGGCATAATTTTTAGGAAATTTCATTACGTAATAGTATACGTAACATGCTGTGAGTTGTTACATATAGCATAATATTTTAAGCACGCATTTTAACGCATAGGTAAAGTAATATGATTAGGACCTTAAGAAACTCTTCGGATAGTTTATTTACAAGTACTGGAGTAGTAACGAATATGTGCAGCGTGTTAAAAAAATTTTAATACCTTAAAATTGCACGAAAAAATATAAAAACGCATATGTATATTTATATGTATTGTACGCATCTGTAAATTTATACACATAATGTTTCAACATTAACAAATAAGTAAAAATTGAGCATTCCAATTCATTGTTGTAATGAAAATACTGATTTTTAATGAAGACTGCTTGTTTATTTTGATGAGAGAAAGAGGTAACAAATATACATTATAAAAATGGAGAATGCCAGAGGCGTAGGTCCGCTGCCTCCATTACAGCATAAGGAAGAGAATTTTTCTTTGCCTTCGAATTTCTAGGTAGGGATTTTTCCGGATTACTTTGTATAAGATGAAGCGAATCCGTCTGATTTTGATGTCGTCTATCAGTTTGGTACGGATTATTTCCGGCTGATTTATGACCAATGGGAAATTGATTCAATATATTTTATGAGTGCGTGATAGCATAAATTAATGGATAATTTGGAATTGTATCAGCAAATAAGGATGAATTCGTTTCTAATGGGTTATAGATTGGGAAAAATTAGAAATGTGTTGTAATTACATTCTAATGTAAGATCATTACACACACATATGCATAATAGTAGGAAGTAAACGCAGTGAGAACTATGGCACAATTACGAAAAGCTTATTTATTTATAAAAAGATATATATATATATATAGTCATGTATTAATTCTTAGGAGAGAACTTCGGCATACTTTGCGCGCATGCGCAGCCAGAGCTTACTTGGCGTGGCATAATCTATTTTATGTTGGGGGGCTTAAGGAAAACAAACATGCATTATATCCAATATATATATATATATATATGAGTGTGTGTGTAAAACTATTAAACTTCAATTATTAACATCTGACTTTTAAGGCATGTTTTATTTCATTCGTGGCACAATGAAGAAACTTAATAACTTGAATTAGGAATGTATTCATATACACGAGATGGGGAGAAGATAAATTTGGGTAGCGATAAACGTTTGTCCAACCATATAAGCAATCAAGAACTAAGTGACCGAAAAAGTTCCCTGTTTGGGAAATTAAAGCATGAATTATTCAAATCATGTGGTTCTAGATGTAAGGAATTTAGGCATTTTGTATCGAGACGAAGATTCTAGTGGGGATTAATTTTACCTACTGCTTTGAAGCATGAGAACGGCTGACTGAGCATATTTCAAGAGCGCGTATTTACATAAATTAAAAGCTAAAATGGAATAGAGCGGGAATCAGTCGCTCGAAATATGTGAGGGTTAAACAATATGATAAATGAGATAATTAAATTTAATTTAAATGAAATTATGTATATATATATAATGTGAATTTGTGTGTCAGTACGTGACACGATTATTTTTGTACAGTAAAAAAATAGAACCTAAACAAAGACACTTTTTCGGAGATGAGAAAAAATAATTCTGATATTAATATTGCATTTTCTAATTTCTCTTTAAACAAAATGCAAACAGCAGTATATTTAATCATATAAAACTCATTTCTGTATTGAGTCGGCAATGCATTCGTATTTTTGTGTGTATACATACAAATGTTTCATATTGCTGGTACTTTTTCTATAAATTGATGTAAAGCTTAAAAATTTGTTTTAAAATTGTAAAATTTTGTCATTTGTTGATGGTTTTAAATTCTCTAAAGATTCATTATTGCAAATAGGCTTATTAATCGTAACCACATATCAAATTATAAGGATAATTGGTAATTAATAAGTATTAAAAATTATTTAGAACTTAATATACCTGTTCTGCAAAAAAAAATAAAAGATAATTTTAAGAAAGAATTCAAAGAAAATTACGAGTTAGAAGAAAATAATAATAATTTTCGAATTACACAAACATATATATTATCATTATAATTAGAAACACTTAGCAAACGATGAAAAATCATAAGCATATCTTAGTTTTGTTATCGCTTCAGAACCTAGGGAAAATAAAATTCAATTTAAAATCAAATTTCACTTTTTATAAAAACATAAAACTTTAACTTCATTATGAAAGAATAATTCTGTGACAAAGAAATAATCTTTTTGACTCACATTTTTTTTAAAAAAATTTTTACAATAAAACTTATTGATTTAATAATTAAATAAATATCTTAGAGCATTTTTAAAAATCTATTTGCGTAAAAAATACAAATGATTTCGTAAACATGAAATAGCTTCAGGAGCTAATGGAGCTTATTGGATTGCTGAACGAAGAACCATTTAACTTCAGGAGCTAATATTTATTTAAAAACGTCTAAGTGTTTTTCACATGCAATGTTTTCAAATCGTAAATCATGTCAATTTTTTTCACACAAATTAAGCGACACGAAATTGATTATTGTTTTGAATACACTTGTAAATGTAGCAATATAAATCTTTCTAAATTTTAAGTTAAATTACTCCAAAGCTTGAAATTTATTTTTTTGGGGAAAAAAAAATTAAAAATATTTATCTGGAATTAGAAAGAAAGAATTGATAGAAATTATTCCGGTTTCTTTTTCAAATTAGTTCTATTCGAAAGTTTTGTAACGGAATAGAACTAAGAAAATAAAACAAATGTATTCAAAATGTCTTATTTTTGAATAACTCAATTATTAGGTAAAGCACAAAGAACATTTAATTAATTGTAATAACAAATTAAGGATTTTTTTAAAATTATGTACTATGTGATATGGGATAATAATAAGCAAAAACACACGCACAGTTTCAGGTATTTGAAGATATTGCGACAAAAATATGGCAATGATACAGTGATTTAAAATATCTTCTTTATATATAATTCTTTACATTTTTAGGAAAATTTTGGATTTTCTCATAGATAAGTTATAACAATACATTCTAAAATATGATGACAAATGAAAATATTAAAATATTTTCATTTGTTTTATTTTATTCTATTAAATATTTAGACACATTTATTTTAAAAGCAAATTTTTTACAACACAAGTTTATTGTTTCGGCTATTCATTTTTTATGACTTTTATCACGTTTCTAGAAAAAATTCACTTATTTAAACAGTTTATAGCCTCTTAAACTCAGCTAATACGAATGGTTATCGAAAATAGCCAAGATTTATGAATAAACTTTATTCTGTACAATAGTTGATCCTCAAGTACATATTGTTGTCAACTAATGCTAATAATGTACAGATGGAGGACAAAATAATACGAACTCCTGTGAAATAGTTGAAAATCTTTATTAAAAGGGGGTTGGACCACCCTTTGACTGAAATACAGATTTAATGCGACGTGGGATAGATGCATAAAGGTCATGGACAATATTTAAAGGAATATTAAGATATTCCTCCTGCAGAGCGGTCTCTAATTCTGAAAGGCTGGATGGATGTCGAAATCGGAAACGAAGCTCAGACTCCAAATATTCGCATAAATGTTCAATAATATTCAATTCCGGAGACTGAGAGGGCCAGGCAAGATATTCAACTTCATCGCCATTCTCTTCGAACCATGCTTGAACACACCTCGCAGTGTGGATAAGGGCGTTGTCGTCTTGAAAAAGCTGTCACTCTTCAGGGAATATAGTCTGCACAAAAGGATGGACATGATCCCCTAGAATGCTTAGATAGTGATTGGATTTGATTCTCCTATGCAGAATAACAAGTAGTCTAAGACCGATACATGATATCGCACCCCATATCATAATGGAGCCCTCCCCCCATGCTTCATAGTCGGCAAGAGGCATTCAGGATTAAACGCTTCTCTAGGCGTTCTCCAGACATAAACGTGGCCTATCGACTGAAATAGGGTTAATGACGATTCATCTGATCATATTACTTGCTGCTAATGCTGTGGAGACCAGCCTTTGTGATCTCTGCATCATTGGCGTCGCTTGAAAATATTAGTTGCTGTCACAAAGGGCTTATGAATTACCATTCTGCCATAAATGTTCGCAGTATGAAGTTCCCTTTTGACAGTTTTTGTTGAAACGGGGTCCTGGAGATGATTGTTCATTTGGAATGTTATCTCGGATAACGATTGCTTGTGCTTTCGAGCTACAGTGCGCTTCAAGACTCGTCTATCCCTCTCAGCAAGCTTTGACTTTCGGCCACTGTTATGCTTTGAAGACATCATCTTACTCTCTTTCGTGTATCTTATCATATCGGTTGATACCGTACTCCTTGCAAACCCCAAAAGGTTTCCTGCTTCCGTAACCGATGCTCCACTTAAACGCGCTCCAACAATCATTCCTCTTCGGAACTCTGACAGGTCTGACATTTCAACTTATCACAGAAAGTTCGATAGACGCATGCAACGCAAGTGACTGTTGTTGAGAGACTGATACCTTCCTCTTTATGGTGGTAGACTTCTGTCGCAGGTGAAGCGGCTGTGCTGCAGGTGTGAAATACATCATACTTTTTCACAGGTGTTCGTATTATTTTGTCCTCCATCTGTAGATTTGTTAGATTTTAGGAACAGGTAAATTGAAATAATCTGCAGTGTCGTAAAGTTTAAATTATTTTCCCGGAGTATCGTAAAGTTCTAGCTATGTCTAAAAATAATCGAGCGATAGAAACCTTTTTTTTTTATCACGTTTAATACTTTTGTACATAGCCGACATTTGGAGTTATACTATTCAACCAGTATATCTTTACCTTTCGGAAGTCATCATTGTAGAACCTAAACAGATTGAACACGCTCTTCCCCATACTGTGAGCTACTACAATCTACAGCTTGCTAAAACCAAATAAATTAAGATTGGTTGGACGGAATTTCCGGCACTGAATTTTCAAGGGATATAATATGCCAAACACAAGATCAATAGATTGCAATATGTTTAAAAAGTTAAGATAATAAAAAAACGAAAGATTAATAAAAAGGATATTAAAAAATTTAGTAAAATTATATGTATGCGTTAAAACCAATGTCTTTTAAAAATTAAAATAAATTTGGTTGGGGATTTTCCCCATCCAAGTGAATTAAGGAAAGAGAATATAATTTAAAATTTTTAAAACGAACAGAGTTAAAAGCAGAGCATGCAATTAAAATGTGTCTCGCAGTCCAAGGGCAAACGCAATTATTGTACATTAGAAGAGTTTCTCCCAGAAAATGATGTCTTTTTGTCAAACTTGTGTGTCCAATACGAAGACGTCTCAAAAAAACGTCTTACCTTCTACATAAAAATGTGGGTGCTATTGAGAAATAATAAGGTTTAACATGATGCAATTTATTATGAGTTTCTAAATCCCACTGATCTTGCCAGTGGTCATGAATAGCCAATTTAATATATTTTAAGGGATCGAAATAAGGAATGGTGGAATTCATTTCACAAGATGTTGATTTAGCTGCTCTATCGATCCTTTGATATCCGCGTGGGATGGTATCCAACAAAATCAACATTAAAAGCTATAATTTACAACAGTATGTACAAAAGGTTTGATTTTAAGAACGTCGCACTAGAAGCATTACAAGGGCTATTGGTGACGAACCTCGTAATTATGAACCTTGGTCAAATGACGAGGGCAACAACTAAGTTGTAACCCCTCTCTCCTAACTTCCACACCACGCCACGGGAGGGCTTTGAGCCTTGACAGATTTAACGTGTATCAGCCTCTGCTACACGACGGGTTTTTTGCGGCATCAAGGCGCGAGCCTCCGTAAACCGCCGGCATCGAGTCTGCTACCAAAACTTCTAGACTACCACAGCCACATGTACATAAGGATCAATTAATGTGGAAAATAAGTTTAATCCATATAACTCGCTTATATCTTAGTAATAGTTAAACATTATGATACGTCTTCATAATAAATAAAATAGTTGTTAACTTTTTTAAAATTTCTTTATTTATAATGATTGTTGGAGTAATAATTTAAAAAACAGTTAATCAATATATTTTATAGGGCTAGTTTTGCAAATATTTGAAATATTTCTTTCAACCCTAATATTCCATGCTAAAATTGTAAAACCTTAGGAACAAATGTGAAACACATTTCAATAAATTGGAAAAAATTGAAATATTTCATCCTAAAAATTAAAATCATAAATTTTCTTTGATATATAACAAATACAAATTAACATAGTAAACTAGTGATATCAGGACATAAAGTAAACAAAACGAAAAATAAGTTTCAAACACTTTTTCCTTTGCATATATAAAAACAAAAAGTTTACATTTTTATAAAAAAACAAACAAACCCGGATACTTTTTTTCTGAAAGAAAATCATAATTCTTGATTATTCTTTCGTTAGAAGGAAACCTTAATTTATTTTACTCCAATGTAAAGCAAAGTGATTTTTATCCAAAATATTAGGAGCATAATTATTAAGTAAGTATAATTTTTATTTCTTTGATGTCTGTAGTTAAATAACTTTTTATTAATTTCACACATATATTACACGCTTTTAATAGTATCTCTGTTTGTTTGATTGATTGATTGATTTCACAAGAGAATTAAATTTAAGTTAAAATGTTGAAAATTGATTAAAGTATATTAAGCATGGAAAAATTATGGAAATTTTTTTTTTATGCTTTTGCTTTAATTTGTTTACTTATGCTATGTTTTGTTTCATGTTACAAATATGGCGTTCTTACCGTCATTAAATTTTAATGAATTAGAATATTACAACCGTTCAGAACCTTAACTTCTTTAGGTAAGTTTGGGATTTTTAGCCCCTAGAGATCTTTTCTTCCTCCCTTGTTTTCGCTGGTGCGTAAACATTCGTGACACTCTCCAAATGCCCAAGCAAATTTCCTCTATCTCTTTGACAGTTTTCTTCGTCATTCCATTCTCTCTATTTTTTCCTTTTCTCACATTTACAGAGTTATATATATAACACATCAACTCCCGAGACTAACCCAGAGATGGCGCTCGTAGTAAACCAGTAACCAGGTCTTTTTAGAGTACGAACCTTTGCTTGAAACGTGTCAAAATCTTAAGTCGATCGGACCAGAAACAGCTGAGTTATCGAGGTTGGAGTAAAGTCGTTTTGTAGTTAGTTTAAAAAATGGAAAAAACCGAGTTTCGTGTTCTGATAAAACATTGTTTTTTAAAGGGTAAAAACACCGTGCAAGCGAAACAATGGATTGAAAAATGTTACCCGGACTCTTGTCCATCAAAAGCAACGATTTGTCGGTGGTTTTGCCGAGTTTAAACGTGAACGTACCGACACAAATGATGCGGAACAGCGCTCGGGTTGACCTGTGATACCGTTACACCGGAAAATGTGGTGAAGTGACAAAATTATAATGAAGGAATCGTAAAGTGAGCTCCGTGCAAGTTGCTGAGATGACACAGATATCATATGGAAATGTATTTACTATCGCTTCATGAAAAAATTGAGCATGAAAGGGTTTTCAAGTGGGTGCCGCGATTGCTTTCGATGGAACAAAAGCAGCATAACGAGTCGATGATTCAGAAGCTGTTTATCGCTGTTACTCACAGCAAAGATTTTGCTGGAAATTGGAAAATGTGGAAAAGCGTTGAAACGTTGTATCACACTAAAATTGATGTAAAAGATGTTATGTTGATGAATAAAAAACATTTTACAAAAAAAAAAGTGTTGTTTCTTTCAATGTTAGTCTCGGGACGCGTATTGATCCATGTGTTATATATCTATATATATGGAGTCTTTAAGAGATGTATAAAATAAGACCTTCAATCATAGCTATAAAAATGTTTATCAGCTCAGAAAAAAGTACATTTATTCCTTTGATGAGACATTTACATTTTCATCGATAATGCAAGAGGCGTAGCGGTGCCGCCTCTGGCTAGAGCAGAGAGTGAATTTTAACGCGCTGAATTTATAGGGAGGTTTCTCCAGATCACATAAAGAAAGATAAAAAAAATGCTTCTGGGCTTTAAAAGCGTCAATAGAGAGTATGATGCAGATTATTCATATAAGTCTGCGATCACGAAATATTGATTCAGCAGATTTTATGAAAGATATTAAGGATAATTAGAATTGTAATCAGAGAATAGAATGAACTCGCATTAATGTGTTACTTTGCAGGAAAATTTAAATATTAAATGTACATGCAAGTTTATCACACAAACACATATATATAATTATATACCATTATAATAATTCCCAAAATAGTACAGCATATAAAAAATCTAAGGAATACAATGCAAGGCTAAAACTGGCAACACTTACCGCAAAGCAGTACTTTACTTTTATATGGCACTTCAGCAAGAAAAAGTTCGCATACAAAACACCATCGCTTCCCCGCCTTTACTTGAAAACTAGCAGAGCTACCGTAGGTACTTACTGGCTACGCCTTTAGAAGCCAAGCGCATAGCAACACTGCTTGCTTGTCCAAGCATTTAGCGTACCATACTAGCGCTTTATGCAGAGAAGAAAGTAATTATAGTAATAATCTCTACAGTTTACAACAGCAAGAGCCGATTTGGAAACATAAATGAAGCACACAAAACATTATAAAACTACTAAAATATAAATAAAAAGAGATTTATTAATTAAACTAAAAATTAATAGCATATATATATATATATACAGAGAGAGAGAGAGAGAAAATTGATTCGTATATCATTAAGAGCTCATATATTGTTATTATTAAGAAAGCACGTTCCTCTCTATTAGATTAGAAGATGTTCCTAATACTATTTTAAAGCATTGTTTGCTAAATGCAATCCCTCAATATCTACATTAAACATAAATAGAAATATAAAATCAAGTAAATATTAAATGTAATAGATTCAGCAGAAAAGAAAGAATTACAAATTTTTGTAAGATAGTATAAAAAATCTTTGTTGTACCTCTAGCATTTTCATAGCTCTGAATCCATCCTTATTTCTGCGCCGTAAATCATATGTCTTCAAAATGGAACTTCCGGAGAAAAAAAAAAATACTTGGCTTCTATATTTTCCAACAATAATGAAATGCAAATTTATTCTACAAGTTCGTTTTCTTTGCCATACTACCCTTATGCTAGAGCCCAGCTCATAAAACCTACTGTTACGCAGACGACAGTTTACGAAAAGTCTAGTTTTAAAGCTGATTGCATTTGAATAAAACAAGAATTTTGTGCCCCCCTCCTGTTTTTTCGTTAGGTTGCTTGTTCGATAATAGGTTTGCTTAAAGATACTAGGATAAGGAAATATAGGGAGTAAATATTTCTATTTTTATATTTTCAGGGAACAAAATATTTTGTTTCTTTGACAAATCCATTTACATGTGTTTTAGGAATATTAGTGTCTGTCTGTTGGTTAATGAGGAAACCTTCTACTATCTTGAAACCAATATTTACGGTTGTTTGCATGCTTTTAAATCAGTTATTGAGTTAAATTTTCAAAGAGTCTTTTTACAGTTCTAGAAGTGTGAACTGAGTAATACGGTAATGTTTTTTTTTATCTTAACAATTTGAGTTTTGGAAGAAAAGTAATTAAACGATGAATTTTCTAAATACATTTTTAAAAATCATTAATTTCATAAAATCGTTCGAAACTTGTTCTTGTTAATATTTGCATAAATATCGTTCGAAAGGCTTACTCTTATGACGTTCAATCAATTTCACATGAATTAATTTGACATTGCGTTTTAAACATGGAATATCTGCGGTAATTAATAATTTAATAACTTGACGGCATGCAAATTTATTTTTTTACAAAGGGATGAAAAATGTATATTTCTGTGTGCTTAATATGTAAATTTAAATCATTTAGTGAAAGATACTAAGAAATAAAGAAAAAACATTCTATCCAGAAATATTTTGAAATTAACAATCTTTGTTCTTTTTGAGTTCATTGCCTTCGTTATTTTATACTGTATTGCTTTCTCTGGAGAGAGAATAATGTAACTTTATACTATGAGTTTTTGCCGCATTTTAAAATATATATGTATATAAATATGTAATTTTTTCAGATTCATGCAGACGGAAAATGAACAGAAAAAATTATGTAATTTTACACGTTGCTTTGTCAATGTTAAAGAAATATAATTAAAATTATTTCTAAGAATACAAACGTTTTTGTATCACCTGGAATTTGATTTAAACGTAAAAACATTTATTCTACAATATTAATATCATAAAGGCAGCATTAAATTTTAGAGCATCTTTGAATTATTGATGACATTGATTAAAAGAATACATCGATATTCAAGATAATTTATATGTGCATTATTATGTGTATTATCAGTAGTTAAAGTAATAAAATGAACTTTCTGATGCAGAATCATATATTAATTTTGGATTCATGGTTAAATGTTTTCATATAGTTGCAGTCATTTATGTAATTAAAGAAAAACAAAGACGTATCTTAACAAGTTCACAGTTTCAAATTCCCTAAATTGACTAACAAATATAGAGACATTATTCATAATTAGACTATAATTAAATAGAGAATGCCATTGATAATTATCAATTCATTTCTAAAATTATGCTAATATGAATTTCTCAGAAAATTAAAAAGAATTAAGAATATTAAATGGTAAAAATAGAAGTAAAAAGGCTCGGTTTCTCGAATTTATAGAAATAACTCATATCTCAGGTATTGAAAATATTTTTATAATCTCAATCGTTACAGACGTAATTACATTGCTTTTTCAAATAGAAAAAAAAGTAATTTTCATAACTGTCGGGAAAGAGACATATCTTTGGGTATAATCACTAACTTCGTAGACATTTATCATCACGTTTATTGTGAGTTCGAGTCCTCATTAATGAAATTTATTTTTATATTATAACCCTCATAAGTTGTGAAAAGGAAGTGTCATAATAGTTCTAGTCCTGTCCTTATCACTTGACCCCATCTCAGATAGAACTGGGAGCTATAACCCTTGAGTAATTATAATGCAACATAAGTTAATAGCAAATGAAGCCGTAAGTACAAAGTCAAAGAAAATTCAACAATTATATATGTATATATATATATACAAGTATGTGTGTAATGATTTCCTACTGTAAATGTCTTGAGGGAGCAATTTTTTAATTTATTTCAGTTTCAATCCATCTCATTGTATGTTTTAATAAGATATATGAATGATTTAAACAAACCTATTCTTTCAAAATTTAAATAAAATTTTCCAGTTGTCATAATGAGAGTAAAACTGCATTCAACAGTAATAAACAGAGTTGTGTAATCTTTTTTAGACAGTTTTATTTTTTTCTGAAATAATATTGATCATTATCCTTCTACAAAATGAAAATTTGGGGTGTAGAGATTATTTTATGCATGATCGTGTAATATTAATGAAAAATTAAATCACGCAAAACATTTCTTAAAACTAATTTATCATCCCTTTTTTCCTTACATGTTATATGAATGCATTACTTTTGTTGAAGGCTTAATTTATTTTTTGTCCCCGCACCTTTATTGATTGATTTTATCAGAAAACAGATCAACTGTCTTCAATCATTTTGTTAGACCTTTTATCAAAACTGATCATGACACTTTAAAAAATAATTTCTTCAAAAATGCATCATTTCTTGTCTGTAACATATTCATTAATTCTGAAGACAAGTATATCATGGAATGCAATGAAAATAAATTTTTCTATTCTATTCTTTTTAATAATTTATGTATCAGATATTTGTAGACTCCTCTGCAGAATTCTGAATCTTTCTAATGAATGTATAATATTTATTGGTATTTTCTTCTCTTTATGCAGAAATCTGCAATGAATAGTAAAATTCGATAAAAATTATTCAGAATCTTTGCGCTTTTTTAATGTGCATTGCTTATTTATATTAAATTTATGCTGAACTTATTAAAGTGTGAGTTTTTAAGAAGTTGCATTTTTTATATTTACATAAGATTTCAACCTATACAAAGGCTATTAGTTATTTATTGTTTATTAACATCGCTCTTAGAAGCAATACGAGTGGTTTTGACGGAAGGTCGAAGCTCACTCAAAAAAGCTTAGAGTTGAAAACTGGCGCCCCTGGGAAACACATTTACCCACACTCGCATTTATCATCAAATATCTTTTTTACAACATAAAACAGAACTTTTTTGATCAGATAAAATAGGAGATTAAATAATTCCAAAATATGAAAGTTGATGAAAGTTACAAAGTATTTACCTTGAAGAAAATATTTGAGACAAGGACTAAAAACTTGCAGTCAAAATAGCATGAAAAAATAAGATGCATATCAGATATCTTCTATAAGAATTACAATTTATACAACTCTTACTACAATCAAGAAAAATATTTTCTACAAAATGTAAACAATTCTATCAAACACTTCAAACGTTAACACACACAAAGATCTTTAGAATATAGGACAAGAGCTTAAAAATAAGGACTCTTAGAAGTAGTACCAAAACAGAACAGAAAAGAGTCCAATCTTGTCTAAAGGATTTAATTATAGATCACAATATTGTCCAAATGCGTGATTTTAATTTGTAATGAATAGAAGGTTTCTTAATAATAGAAAGAGGAGCCATAATTTTTTTACCCTTTCAAATGGTGGAATTGAAGGATATTTCTTAGTTAGAGGATATGAGAATACGTAATGAAGAGAGGGTATCAACATGTCCAAAAAGTCAAGAAAAAAAAGGAGGAGGGTTAATTTTTAATTTCAAATTATGTAAATAAGAAATGAACGGACTATGTTTTGTTGAAAATAGCGTTATGTAACTTGAATGTATATTATCATTGAAGTTAAGTTTTGAGTATGTAGAATTTCTCTCATAAGCCATATTAGATCACTCAAAACTTGGAACTTCAATTGAAAACCTTATCCTACCGCATTCAGATATACAGCCCGTAGTAGTACAATCTTCCACCAAAAAGTTATCTTTCAGATTAATGCGAAATAATTAAGCTATAGAAGATGTTGATTATGTTAAACATTGAGGGCTAATGTCCTCTGACCTGGTAATTTTGAACCACCGTCAAATGAGAAGGACGTTATCTGAACTGGTATCCCCATCTCCTGGATTCCATACGAGGTCAATGTGATGCCTTTGATCCCCTATAGATCTGATGTGAATTATCCTCATTACACAAGGTGTCTTTAATTATACCAAGACTAAAAAAAACTCCGGCCAAGAGCTCACGATCATGACCAGTCGCTATTGTTGCTACAAAAGGCTATTGTTAATAGATCTTGTGAAAATGAACCACAATCCAATGATGAAGATGATTTCTGAGGAGGCATTCCACCCTCCTAACATTTATACCATGCGAACGTGAGAAGTTTTAGCCCCAAATTATGTTAAAGAGCACAGGCGCAAGCTATGTGATGATCATTGAAAAGATGAGACCCGAACCTTGTATCCCCTTCATCTAAATTTTTTTGTAATCTTATTTAGGCGAAAAAGATACTTTGAATTTTTAAAGAAATGATTAATTGTACTTTTATGAGAATATACAAAAAATTTTCTTGATCGTGGCGATCAATCAAATTTAGTGAAACGGATAAATCGAAACGCACTTCGATAAGCTCGTCTTACTCCTTTTCAATCATTTAGTTGTCAAAAGTTTAGTAGTTAAAGTGCTCCGGAATTTCTACAAATAAGGCAAAAAAAAGAAAGAATTTAATTGAAAAAGTTTAGTCCAATATAGTTGTTTTACAAACACATCGAACCGAAAAATCTTTACTTGTCATGCATTTTAAATATTTTCAAATAAAATTTTCACAATTAATACATAATTCTCTGAAAATCTAGAATGAAGAAAAAATATTGAAAGGAATAAATAAATATAAACAGTATAATTACAATAACAAAGGTAAAAATTTTCGCTTAATACCGAAAATATTTAACATTGATAGTTATAAGTTATAAAATGGGACCCTTCATCTGTAAAAAACTATTTCGAAGTGGAAAAAAAATTATTATAATGTCAATCACAATCTACTCTCCCATCTTCCCTTCACTTCGCTTCAGCATTATCAGATATTTTCAACAATTTGAAATCTAATCCATCTCCATCTGGCAACCAGAACTATCTCTTTCTTTCACAAAATCTTGAAAAATGCCTCCGATTTCTTTTCTCTTTATTTTTCTTCTAAAAAAAGGTTCTTTTATTATAAATAGACACGGCATTCTGAAAAATTGTCATCTTCATCCGAGCTTTTGAGGAATCCGATTAGAGAGAATCTTGGCCCTGGGGTCGTTCTCGTGCATAATCCTTCTTGTGGCAAGAGCCTATGTGAAGAGCACTTTGGAACTCTACAGAGCTTCCAGATAAGCCTCTTTTATCGGCAGCGGAAGATGTTTGGGTTCAGTGAAGATGCCACTTCTGAGTTAGAAATGAATCCATTTCCTGACGTGGGATTCTGCCTTTCCCTAGAAGTATCTGGTGACGATGCAATGATTTTGGAGAGATTTCGGGGGCAGTCCTAGGATGTAGAGGATTTACACGAAAGGCGATGTTCTAAAGTGTGTCTACATTTGTGATGGGATTTCACATATTTAGGCTCAATGGTATCAAATATGGAATCTGTTTGGGGGGAAGAATAATCTAATAAAAAGATAATAATCACTTGTAGAGTTGCATTTGTATGTTAAAAAATTGAGTATATATTTTCAATATGTACTAATATATTGGGGTTTTGAATATATTGGGGTTTTTGGGAATGGTGTTAACAAAACTTCATGAGCATAAAATAAAAGATAAAGAAGGTTCAATTCAGAAAATTGAAATTATGTATTACACATTACTATTGTAATAATTAGTTTAATTTCTTGATGTATATTTACATTGCTAAGATATATTTCATATTTATGGTCTGCTTTTATATTAATATAAGAACAAAATCTTATTATCTACTTTATTTTTTTCATCTCTTATTATCTTCTTTATTTTTTTCAATGTGCTCTTATTTTAATATTTAGTTTCATAATTGATTTTTACTACAGAATAATCTGTTTTTACTCTTTTTTATTGTTAACATTTAAACGTTTTTGTTCTTAAGAATGCTTTGCTTGTGAAAAATAAGAATGTATTAGGAATTAGAAGCAGACATTTTCTTTTCTTGATTGCAATTGCTTCTCTGGAGGATAGGGCTTGGAAGTACACTTATATTACATTAATTAATATTCATTTCAAACAGTTCTAATTTTTTGAGAACTTAAAAAAACCTAATATATGTTAAAAGGAAAATAACAAAGCTAAATCTAATATTTTTATTACTTTAATTATTTAGTTTTGATTTATTAGAAAGAAACTCATAAAAATCAGCTAATATTTTTAATCTATGGCTTGAAAATTATTTTAATTTCTTTGTTAAGAACAATTCAAATAGTTAAATTAAAGACACATTTTATAAAAAGAAACTGAAATCACAAGTTTTGTATCGTGATCCTCGTTTCCCTTTTTACTTGGTATGCTTAGTGCAAAAACACTCGTCAATAATTTCACCTTTGTAGTTAAAGGAATTTAAAGAAATAACTTTAAAAAATGTTCTCAGTCTTATTAGATAAACATGTGCAGGAAAAGTAATATTTAAACCTCCCTTTTGCAGTTTTGCAGGGCGATATATAAAGGAGTTTTCTTTCAGTTTTAGATTTATTGAAAAGAAACTCATTTAAAGCAGAGTTGATATATTTATTTTTTAAATTTATGTATTTATTATCATAATTCGTATGTAAAGATAAATCCAAATAGATAAAATAAATAAAATAAAATTTGTGAAAGCAAAAATAGATACTTCCCTATTATATCGGCGCTCGTCAAATTACGGTTACGTCAATTTAGTTTCTAAACTTTTAAAGCTCCTCTAGCTATATAATTTACCTTGGAGATATTTCTGTGTCCATTGGAGATTCATTGTCACGTACCCCTAAAACAGGGAAGTACTCAAAAATATTGTAATCACAAGATTTTGTGAGGATCCTAATGTCTTTTTTATTTGACATGCTTAATGAAAAAAACTTCTTAACGATTTCAATATAGTAGAGAATTGAATTTAAAAATTGCTTTAAAAACTGTTTTCAGTCTTATTAGATAAGCATGTGTTGGAAAAAGAATATTTAAAATACCTTTCGACAAAGTGATATATAAATGTATTTTCTCTAACTTTTTGTTGTCTTGAAAATAAACTCATATAAAGCAATTAATATTTTTTAAAATACTTATGTTTATTATCATAATTCATATGAAAAGATGAATCCAAACAATTAACGAAAGTAAAATTAAATGGTTGAAAAAATAATCACGAAATCATAAGTTTTGTATAATGATCCTTATTTCTTTTTCACTTAATACGTTTAGCAATTAAAGTATGTTAGCATTTCAATATCGTAACGAAATGAATTTATATTTAAGAAACTCTTTTCCGTTTCATTATAACAAAATATTGTGCAAAAGTAATCAATAAACTATCCTTTCTCAAGGTTATGTATTCAATTAGTAATTACTTGCATAATTTTTGCAATGAGTAATATTTGAGGTGGAATCAAACATGCTCCAAGATAGCGATCTTTTTGTGAAAGTCTATTAATAATTAATTTTAAATTTTGTTTTACTATTTTTGAGTTCGTGAAGTTTGTTTTCGTGTTAATCTAATTCATTTGCCTTCAAAATTGATCATACCAAGATAAATTTCTCACATAAATTTTTAATCAAACAAATGATATAACATTTTTTTTTTAGAAATTTGATGTTTGGTTATTAAAAATTTGAATTTTTGAGAATAAAACTATTCAGGTATGTTAAACGAAATACTGAAATTTGAATACATAAAATTGGTCGTGGTAAATTAGATGTAATGTTCGTGAACTTTCTGTGTACATTTTTTTTTGTTTAGTCGTAGGTTCTTGCCCTGGTACCTTTAAAGATCCACCGTGTAGCTAGGTTGATCGAGACTCCAAGTTCTCTTGATTGCGTAGTAGAGATAGAGAGATGGCAGCTCGGGTGTCATACTCATCATTTGACCGTGGTTCAAAATTACGAGGTACGTCACCAAAAGCACTCGTGTTACCAAACAATCAATCGATATTGAATATGGTACGAAAATAGTATTTTTCTTTAAATAAAGGTTACATAAAGAGCCATTTTACCTTTCATATATAACTTTTAAATCATTTCAATTTCAATCTAAAAGACGAAACTGAGTGTTATCATTCTCGAATTCTAAATTTAATAATATTCATAACTCTAAATCTAAAAATCTATCATAAGCCTTTCGTCTTAAATATTATTATGTAAATAACTGTACGTTTCATATCAAAACTTAATGAAAAGTTATTTAGATAGATATGTGTAAGCATTCTAATATAAGTATGTTATTGTTAACTTGCAATTTTGAAATATTGAGGGAAAAATAGCAACATGAATTGCAGACAGATAAAGAATTTTTTCATGTGCTTTCTTTGCTCCTTTTTAATTGGATAGAAATAAAAAGACTATTTAATACAGAAACATGTAAAATGAGGTTCATTTTATCGTCAGGTCAATAGTAAATGGATTTCTTGCATGATTCAAAATACCTAACATTTGATATTTTGACTTAAAATAAAAGGATGGTAAAAGAAAAGGTATTAAAGATGCGATACTCAGGATATACAACTAATATCGTAAATTATAATAGAATTATGTCGTATCTTATACAAAAGCACATTACAAATTGTATTACTTGAAATTATATAATATAGAATAACACAAAATGTTACAGAGGAAACTATGAAAAACACTTTTTGTCTTGTATAATTTTTGTTTGAACAATATGATTTGTAACTTATCAAAATAAATAGAATTGGAAGAAAATAATTTCCGAGATTTTTCCAAGAAATAAATCTAATAACTGGAGGTGTATTTATTTTTTTTAGCATTAGATAGCTTATATTTATTTCACTAATTTGATTTTAAAGTTTGTAAATCATGTTTATTAATATATACTCTAAATCACAAAATATAAACAATCGAATTTAAAGTAATTGTTTTTTGCATTTTAAACAATATATAGCAATACTCATTTTGGTGATTATTTTTATAAGTTCTCAAAAGATTATCCTTCAATTGTTATTTAAAATAAGAGGGGGGAAATCAATTAATGTTACATAGACAATGAAAAAGAAAAGTTTGAGTATTCCCAGATTTATTGTATATGAACATGAGATTTATATATAATATCCTTATATTTGAAAATAACCAGAAACTTAAAAATATTTATTAATGAAACCGATATTTATACTGCTTAATTTATTATACGAAGATTAATCAAACTGGGATCATACGTGTAATCTATACCCTACGATTTTCGCTGCAATTATGGCTGCGTTAACTGGTCCATTGAAAATAAAAATAAGAGACTTGAAATTCAATTTAAGGTAAGATATTTATTCGCTTAGCTATTTATCTTAAAAATTTCAATTTTAGACTTTAGAATAAAAACAGTAAATTATATTAGCCAAGTTAAATATATTTAACCAGATAGTATACCCGTGAAAAATTGAAAAAAATAACGAATAAGCTCGAAACACAAAAAGGTTTTTGATGACAACCAACTTGTAAAAAATATTTTGAATAATTTTAAATGAACCGCAAGGGATTTTTATGTTTGACAGATTATTAGAATTTATAGTTTTTCTTCCCAAAAGAATGCCAAATGAACATTTCAGAAACCGTATGAATATAAAATCATTTGTATTATTAGACATCTGGATGAAACGATTTAAAAATTTTTCAAAATTTCTGAGCTGACCCTTTTCAACTTATTTTCAAAAACTCACCAAAATTAGTAAAATTATATCTCTCAGATGGTGCAATAATAATAATTTTTCAACATTTCGTTCAAGAGTTACCCTAAAAAGTATGTAAAAATATCATTGAAACATTATTAAGAAAAATCTTAAAACGATGGAACTAAATTATAAAAAATATAGTTAATTAATTTCTAGAAAATAAATTCAAAAACTAAAAGTTTTATATTAGTAGGAGGAAACGGTGAAAAAAATGGTAAAAATTCACCAAACATAAATTTGAAATTTTTTTTTTTTTTTTTTTTAGAATATGCTTACGACGCCATTCACATTTAAGAGAAACTTTAAAAAAATTTAGAGCGATATGGTAAAGGATGGGAATTTAAATAGAGGACAGGGAAAAGATAAATTTCACATGTCATATTTGAATTTTATTTGAATAATAAAAATAATAAAATTGTAATTTCATTGCGGGTGGGAAAAGTACAGAATTTCATTTAATATCACATGTCCTATTTTTTTTAAAAAATATATTATCGCTTATAGATTCTCTTCTAATATATAAAAATTTTCAATTGAAAGTAGACCATGGACATGATTATATTCTTTTTATGCCTTTCTTTTCTTTTAAATTTCGATTTTTCATTGATTCTGGACATGACCCTTAGTATTCGAACTCTGTACCTTCCTATCCATTGTAAGACAAAACATAAATAATTTCTCCTAATTATGCATTTATTAATTGGATACAATGCAGTCCACTTTGAACCCAATCCCAGTTTGTTTATTTGTACCCAGTTCGAGTTTATTTGTTTGTCCCATTCAATGCATCCCACGTACTCGGTTTGTTGACATGTATTTTGATGTCAAATTTAATTATGTGATTAGGTGGTTAAAAAATCTTTGTAACAGTATCAATTTCTTAAAAATAGTTATAACTTAGAAAGAGATTTCATTTTAATAAAACTTATACAACCCATGAAAACATAACATTACATTATATTTTCACTTTTAAATGCGCATTTATATTGTTTTATTCTTGTTAAACTTGTTTTCTGAGTTTTATTCAAATGGTTCTTTGTAATTATTTTAGTTCGTTTTAACTAATAATTTCCTTTAAAAGTTATGTGTATTATATTATATTATGTTTGCTTGCCTGTCTGTATGAGCTATAAATTAATTGATACTAAATTAGAAATTTATTTTCCGCAAACTCAGAAAATGTAAAACTTGTTATCAAAATAATCAATCTTTGCATAAAACACATTTTAACGAATTAAAAATAGCTACAATTAATATCGAAAATACCTTTTCCCAGAATCTCTTAAATATATTTCATACAGATCAAATAAAATTGGTATTAAATTAAGAATATATTTTTAAAAAGCGAAAAAAGAATTGATGTATGCAAATATTAATAAATTAATTACAAATTTAATTACTTTTCGCAAACGTCCAAATTTTACATTTAAAAAAACTATGTCTTGTTGATTGAAGTAATATTAATTTACTGAATTATTAAATTTTAATATTAATCAATTTAATTTCTTTTGAAAGTGTTACATTATTAAGTTTTTAAACCGATCCCTTTAAATTAATTTTAAATCAATCCTTGGACAGCATTCCAAATGAGAATTTAAAACTGCCATCATAACGTGAAAAAGTAATTTTCTCCATATCAACGGATTTATCCCTCATAAATAAATATTTTTATATTTATCATTTAATTTGATGACTACGTTTCCTCAAACCATAAGTTGATATTAATAGGATCTATGTTATTGATAATAAAGCTCGTTGATGTGATAATTTTTCAATTAAGTAATCAACTCGTATTTCAATCATTATTTCTAACATTTCGGATAAACCCACCGGAGCAATATTCAATTATTTGAATGAATTGACCATTAATTTCTATCATCTAGAAGACAGACGGAAATTATACTCGTCTTGAAATACTTAATGAAAATTTCCTCTGCGTATGAAAAGTAAAGGTTATTGTAATTGATCCAAATACATAATGAAATAGATTAAGAAGTCTGAAAATGCGATGATCTCTTATAAATATTTCTGAATAAAAGGATTTTGCATTATTTGTTATTGTTTCAATGATAAAATATTTAATGTTTCACAAAAATGAAAATAGCGACATTTTTGCTGCTAACGAAATAAGTTCATTGCATTTTAATTTAATTTAATATATTATGCATCTGAATTCCGTTAGTAGAATGATATTGATATAAAAATTCTCATGTGGATGTGAAGATTAAAATCGATGTCCAACATGGAAGATAGTGGCAAATGACGCTTTATTCTCAAATATTCAGGACAAGATGACCACTGGGAGCAACACTTGGACAGATTAACTGCACAATCAGAAAACACTTACTTGAACATCTTAGCAACATAATTGGAATAAAGACAACAGATAAGAACACAGATACAGAGCAGAATTTTCACTGAAGCTCAGCGCACCAGCTTACTTTTTCGCACTAAAGCAAATCTTCACAATAATAAATATTTCGTACGGACTCCAATAGCTTCCAGCAGATACTCGGACTCGCTACCGACAATTCCTCGGCACATCCACTCAGACAATGCATACCGATTCTAAAAGCATGTTACTACCAATTCTCTCCGACTTTACATACCTCTTTATTTATAGCCACTCCAGATAGGTGTTACATCATAGAGGAAATTGAAGTAAAGTCTAAAACTTTCCTTCTTGTAAAGATTTCCACAACATTTCAACACTTTCGGGAATCTTCGTTTTGTCACCAAAGTAGCCAAGTTTTCAGCCGTTGCCAAATTTCTCGCCAACGTTAGAGGGTTATTGCTTAAACTTTCCTTGGTTGACTGACGTAATCTATGCAAATGTCCCTCTTTTCACTTATAAGAGAAATGTTACAGAGAAGCATCATCTCGGATATAAATTATTACTAAAATAACTACAAATACGATAACAGGTACGCTCGGAACAGGTCGTGCCAGATGGTTGATTATGCTTTATTATCGAGCGTCTAAATAGTAGTAATGGGGATACAAAAAATGATCAATCTAGGTAACATTTAAATTATATAAACATGTAGTTAATATGCGTATGCTCATTCTGAACCTGTGTTGATCATATAAATACTAGAAAAAACATCATTCGTCTCATTTCAACAACTACAAAGTTGCATTCAAACCTTGATAATTAAATACTCTTGAATTGATGGAAAAAAAAAAACCAGCACAGAAGAAAAATTAATGCTGTTCAGTAGTAATTAAAACAAGTAGTGACTAGCTACTATATGCATCTGCTTACTTTTATTAGTTTTGTTAGCACTCAAAGAACATTTGCTGGGTTTCAAGAACATTTTACTGTACAGTAGACTTATGTACACAGTAGTATTATTGTACAAACGTCTACTAGGAAATAGTACATAAAACACAGAATTGAAAACTGACAGTTATGAGAAACACTGGGCGAAAATGCGAGAAGTGCTGGGCCGCTTCCAGGTTGTCAAGTTTAATTAACTCCGGATACAACACGAAACAATTTGAAGCCGAAACACTCGATCGATGACAGATTATAGAAAGTACAAAACCATTGAATGCCAGATTAAAGAGCTCTTACTGTGCTTCAGAATATAATAAACAATAATAATATTTTTAAAATAAATATTAGGAAATCCAAAAAAAATAGAGTTTATTGAATTTTATTCACTATTTTAGTTTAATAATAACATTTTATCTTCATGTTGTGTAATTATGAGGAATATTCAACCTTGGTAAGATATATATGTGGTCCACTTCACATGATGGAGAGAGAGACTGAGATAATTAATATCAGAATTCAAAAAAAAAAAAAAAAATACGCCTTTATAGAAATGATATTGAATACGTAATAATAAAGCTGTTTTTCAATAGTTTATTTCATACAACTTTCAATTTCTTGATAAAAAATAATTTTTTCTTCGGATACAGACATAAGATGATTAAATTTTTAAATAGCTTGATAGATTCTTTTTAGCTCTGATCAAATAAAAGACACGATAATAGTAAATGATATGATTCATGTTATGCCAATTTTTCACAAATATGTTACCTCTTTATGGAAATTCTATTTTGGTAGCATTTGAAAAAAAAATCATGTTTTTCTTTGAGGTATTTCAAAATTGTTAACGGCTAGAGTGCATCGAGTTTTTTTTAAATTTTTTTCTTGACCAAAAACACATGAAGTTATTTTTAAGAACACGAACAAAAGGATTTTTTTGAAGGAGAATGACAAGAAGGAAATTAAAAAAATATATTTAATACTAAAATATTCGAAATTCAAATAACGTACACAATAAAATATATACTCAGATAACGTAACACACATTGAAATTGCAAAACTGGTCCCTAGGCTCATTTTTAAAATTCGAATTAGTAAAATGGATAAAAAAAACTTGCAAAATTTTTTAAATAGAATTAAAAACTTAAAAAGAACATTCCTGCATATATTTAAATCAATAAAAATCATATATTCAAATTATATTTTGTCAAATTTGTTATAGTCTATGCTTGTTTATATGCAAAAACATAACTTTATATGAAAAAAAAAGAATTATTTTAAAAAAATTCTCCCAACTAATGGGTTAATAGTATAGTCATAGGATGATTCATTTTTCATTGAATAAATCTCTCAAAAATATCATTTAACGAACTTAATTTCGAAATTTTAGTAACCCAACTTCTCAATTTACTGTTTTTTCTTCTCTATCCAATTCAACAATTGTTGTTAGGTGTGAAATTAGCTATTTAAACGTGTAATTCTTGTATATTTATTTTCTAGTTCCCTTCATTTAATTTAAAAACATTAAGTGACTTTTCAATGCATGCGAAGACAATTATAAAAAAACAACCAAGTTCTGTGTAAAAATATATTAAAAATATATGTGAGCGGGTTATGTATAATTTACTAAGGTCATTCCTAAAATCTTTTTTCATTCGAAGTTTTTAACTTTATTAAAAACACCACTTTTTCAACGACTCCAATCTTATTACAAAAAATAATTTAATTGCAATGCCTGGTTCTAGAATGTTGTAAAACAAAAGGAAAACTATTCGGGTACTTGTTACATAAGTGACACAACATAAATTATTCATCCAACCCGCTGATAAATTAGTTGCAGCAAAGCAATTTAAAAATTGCTTTTACAACACATTTTTTCAAAAATAAAAAAAAAAAAAATAGCGAATTGCTTCAAATTAATTCTGTGAGCGATGCAACCACTTTTTCACTACAGTTGCGTGAAACATTAACCTATTTGCAAACAACTCTTAAGATTTGTACAGAGCACGATGTAGCGAAAAGTACCTCCGCTTCAAATCATAACATCCAACGTTTGTAATCAATTCCTGCGAAATATCGTTGTTCTCTATGCATATCGATTAAATATGCATGTATTTTAGCTATTTTTAGCTTTTCACTGGGAAGGAATAGAGATGTTCTGGTAAATGAAAGGAAAGCCTATCAGAGCTCAATGTTATTTCGTTGTTAATATATTCATTTAGCTCGTTTGAATAACGGAGAATTTTTTTTTCTTCTACGAACTGAAATTCTAATTTGAGAGTATAATTAATTCAAAGGTACTTGACATCAATTTATAATCTCAACATTTTGCATTTTTCTCTATTCAAAATTCTCAGTTAAGATAATGGTGTTTTTTTTTCCTTAAATTTGAAATTTCGTATACTACAGAACTGAAAAATTCAAAAAACACAATTTGTTGTTAATTAGAAATAAAACATTCCATGATTCAAGAT
>BMAW01130153.1:0-16607 GCA_019974015.1 Nephila pilipes | reverse complement strand
TAATATTTCTAATGATATAACTGATTATAATATTTCTAATAATATAATTAATAATAATATTTCTAATAATAGAAATATGTAAAAGAAATAAATAAAAAAAAATACCTTATTAAAATATAAAATGTACAAATGTATTTTTCAGTTTTATGTAAAAATATTGTTTCATATTTATTATTATTTGTTTGAATTAGATTCAAATATATTGGATAAAAAGATAAACTAGGCTTACCTTCTGAAGACTTATTATAATTCAAAACAAGTAGATTATTAATGTATCTATTTATAATAAAATTATATCTCTATCAATATAATTATGTTCATAATGACGTAAGTAGATGTTCGTCAAATTATTATTCGTAAGTTCACCTTAGGGAATATCCCTACTTTGTTTAAATATTACTTTATCTTCATATTTAATATAGTATTCTCTAAGTACAACATCAACTCTTTATTTGAATTTGTCTTAAGAAATAAATTCATTAATATTATATTCCTTATAAATTATCAGTAGTATTTTACCTAGGTCATCTATGTATTTCGAATTAAAGAAGTCTTCAAATTCATAACTTTGAATAGCAAATAAATCTTAGTCTTTTATTTTCTCAATAATATGTAAACTATTTTTAATGACAGCAGTTTATTAAATTTATTAGAATTGTATTGAAAGATTTTTTGTAATAATTTGCTTGTCTTTGTTATGCAAATATATTACATAAATTAGTTAATGTTATAAATTTCTTGGGGCCTTCATGAAATTTTGGAGTAAGTAAGCTCTGAGGAAATGTAAGATTATTAATTTGTAATCCTATTTTTTTTTTATCTAGAGCTGTAATTTTATCATTAATTCTTCATGTTCCCCTGATCACCATGTGTGTGCATATGCGTAGTGCGTGTGTGTATGTGTGCGTGCGTGTCACGAAATATATAACCAAGGCCGATGTCACAGACTTAGAAGGAAGCCTTCTTAAATGAAAATGACGCATATATACCCTCAGTTTAGAAACACCAGAACCTTTATTTGATTACTAATAAATAATTTTGAATGATTTTCATATATTGGTGAATTTTGTATTTTTCATAATTAAAAGCCAGTGTCTTTATTTTCTGATTTTGAGAAGAAAAAAAAAACCAAAAAATTAATTTTCGCAAATGTTATTCACTTGTAGAATTTTAAAAGGATTTTCAACTTCTCTCCTCCCACCTGTATATTCCTTTCTGGCAACTTTTCAAGGATTAAGAAAAAAAAACACTAGATGATATAGGTTTTGAGTTCTTTTTTTGGTTCCAATCAGGAACAAAATTGTCATTGGGAGACAGTATATATTCTGTGCATATTCCAGCGTTATTTTAATATTATACGATCTCTGATTTATAGTTTGATATATTATAGGAATTCATATTCGAGTAGTTATAAAAATTGAAATAAATTGTGCAGATCATTTAACTAGTTATCGTAAATAAAAAAAAAAATTAACATGGTCTTCAGATTATCTAAAATCTTTTACTTATCTCTTCCTTCTTGACTTACTAAAGGAACAAAAAACCTGAACACAGAGTTTTTATATTGCAAAGTTGGAATAAATGTTCAAATTCTTACTCGATGAAACATGTAAAATAAATAAACTAAATAATAAATTTTGAATGAAAACATAAATTTATAGAAAAGAACCGAATATTCTAAGTCAAACTTCTCCCTTCAAAGCCCGAAAATTTTTTTTTGCAGAAAATCAGTAGCAATTAGTAGCACACTCTTTTAATGATTTTCATTATTTCCTTACAACAATTAACTTACTTTGCATCCCCTTCATTGCGAATTCCATATTCTATATGCAAATTATTACACTTCCGTTCCGACTGCAGAAATCCTTTAATGCAGGCGCAACAAAGCGAAGGATTCGTATCATCACAGTATTCGCCACTCCATACACTAACACAGATCTGATGACATGAAAGAATGTGGACGTTTTAATACTCTTACTAATTTGCTATCCGTTGGATTGGAATATTTCATAAGCTATAAATTGGAATAATTGGAATTCCACAGAACATTCTGACAATGCTGCTTAATTCGGATCTTTGTCCAGATTTGAGCAGTAAGGTGAAATTTTGTTAATTAAGGTTCCGAATTCTAAGATAATATGAGCCCAGTATATTTCCAGTCGATCCTGAACTAATCACAAAGGATTACATTTATGCCATATGGAAGTAATTTGAAGCTGAATCCCATTCAAAGTATAATTCGGAGGAATTTGCTGTTAGGGATTTAGTTAGACGCGTATTTCTGAGTTATATCTTTGTCGTTATTGTTTAAGTTATAATTGAAAAGGCATTTTCTTCTGTTCTAAATATTCTTTAACATGCAATCTTTTTCAAAAGGCTTCTTAATACTTGTTACTGATTTTCAGTGACTGACATGACAAAAGACGAAAGTTGATTAAAATTACATAGAATAGAAAGTTGAGTATTAAATATATTTCCTATCAACTATGTGCTTTAATTTTATTTAGCATGAGGAAAACAAAATTTTGGATCTTTTCATTCGGAATTAAGGAACCCGTTATTAAAATGAAATAATTATCGTCTGTGAAATAACCTTTCACACAGAAACTTTTCACAGGAACAAATACTACTTTAATGATTGAATGTTTATTTTAATGAACGATTTAAAGAATGGAACACTTGAAGTTTTTAGCTTTTTAATGGTATTATTTTTAATTTTAACTCATTAAGAACAAATCTTATACATAATTTCTAAAATATAAATAATTGTAGTGGCTCGGTTATAACTCATTATAGTTATCAAAACTTCAACGAATATTCTCGACTACTTAACATTGTAAATATTTCCATATATTACTTCTGTTTAAAATTTGTTAATACTATTCTTAATGTAATTTTTATATTATTTCCCGCGTTTTATTTAGTTTCATTTTTACTTGTAATATTTTGATTTATATTGATACTGATCTTCATCATCAAAATCTTTTTTTTTTGAGTGTTTTTCTATACTGAAAGCTGTTAAAAAATAAAATAGAATACACTGTGATACTTTTTCATAATCAGATAATTTTGTTTTGGATTCTGGGACATTCGAAAATATTTTGAAAGGGACAGGTGGATTATCTCACATAATCGGTAGCCGAGTCCAATGTATTCGTCATAGATTGGTCATCGAGTCATGATTGGATTGCCCCAGAAGACATAGCAATAACAGTATTCTCTATGACAGAATGAAAAGAAGCAATGGAAACTTTTATTCAAGCAGATATTATGAAAATTTAGGAAACATCCCAACCGTTGACATAACATCCAAATTGACAAAAAGCAGGAGAGGAAATACTAAGTACTCGAATCATCTGCAAAATGATCAGAGCTCCCGGGCTTTTGTACAAAATCAATTTAAATGATAATGCACTATGTAGTACCTGTAATCGTATCAATGACTTGGAACATATTATTTTGACTTATAATAAATACATGTCCTATAGAAATCATCTCTGGAATATAATCAATATATATCCATAGCTCAATATTACATTCAAAGAATTTTTGGAGTGAACGGTAGATAATAAACAAGTATTCCGAACATTCTTGCAGATAATGAAATTTTTTGATATTGTATATGGAATAAAAAGATTATTTTAAAAGGGGTAACATCCCTTGTTGCTCTATTTCCCATAAAATAAATAAATAAAAATTGTGATTCATGTTACTGGTATGATGTTTTTTTGATAATTTAAAGTAAAATAAGGTGGGTTTTTTTTTGCGAAAGAAAATACAATATTTTTGTATCCTCTCTAAATTTTAAAATAGAAAATCTAGATAAAAATATGTTCTCTGCTTAGTTTCTTTCGTTTTAATTTTGTTTTTATACTTTCGGCAAAATTGTCTTGAAATATTTTGTTCTGTTTTATCTTCATTCATGCTCATAAAAATAATTGGTTCAATCATATTTGTTGAAATTATCTATTCGATATTTCTAACATCACCATTTTTAATATAGTTTGTAAAGTGATTCTTTTTTTAAAAAAATGACGAGAACGAAAGAGTCATTTTACATGAATTAAACATTTGAGTTTTATAAAATTGTACATTGCATTTCAGACAAGAACAATTAAAAAATAGATTCCTGTTACGGTCATATAAGAAATTAAAAATGCGAACACCAAACATTTATTTCATCAACAATTTTAAACTTTTCATTGCATTCGCATGCGCCATTTTTTTTCTCTCTCTTTAAAAAATATCTAAAGATTTGATTTCAATTCTAGCAAAAAAATAATACAAGCCAGATAAAAAAAAAAATAGCAAAAAAAAAAATTATAAAATGTAAAGTTCATTTCTTAAAATGTTAAATAGTTAATAATCGCATGAATTAGGTGTGGAAAATGATGCATAAATACTTTGATGCTAAAATTATATCAAATGTTTTCATCAAGCTTGTTAACCTTTGGATTATATATCGAATCTTGATAAAATGCCGAAATCGATCGATAAGAAAATTAGTTGTTAATGAATACTTTGATTGATAATAAGAAATTAAGTATTCAAATTTTCATAAAAGGGAAATGAAATTACGAAGAACAATATTTTTTTCTCATAACTGCTGTCAAATTGAAATCTAATTTTAAAGTAGCCAAAGTTATTCACTTACGAAAATTTATTTATGCCAAAAAAGAAAGCCGTATATATCATCCGCGATACTGCAGGCGCAAACTCTATATTTAAAGCGTTTAGATTTACTTTTGGGAGACGAAAATTCTTGATTGCTATGGATTTTATCAAAGATTGCCAAATGCATCTTTGAATCTCCATATTCGTGGCCAAAATGTTATCGTTTGACAAAAAAATTGTCTTCATTTCAAATTAGCTTTCAAGCAATTTTCAAAAATTCTCTTGAAGCATTTAAATGACATTATACGCGAAAATAAATTGTTTATTTTAAGTAATGTTATCCACATTTTGATTTTTAAAAATTCTTACCTAATACCATCAAATATTTTAATATTATTATGAAAGTTTATTGTTGACAATATTTGTAACTTTTGTCTTCATATATCTGGAAAGGAAATATTTTAATAATTAAGATTTTCTGGCAAATTTTTATTTTCTCAAGAAGGATACCGTAGTGTGTCGTACATTCAAATTATATATAAAAATAAGTTTAATTTTAATCCTAGAAAATAAATGGATTTTTATCGTTTTACTAAAATGAATTTTTGCATTAATAAAATTTTGGTTTAAAATCCAGATCGTTGTATTGTGTTTCTACTATATAACCTCATAATGATCCTCTCTCGTTCATAACCATTTTTATGTTTATTATACTTTAAAAAATGTGGACAGAAACTCTGTAGATTTTACTCAGTTAAATTAAAAATAAACAGCAATGAAGACAAGTAGAATACTTTGTAAGAAAATTTCTTTTGCTTAAATTATTCTACCCAAAATCTTCGACTATCTATTAAAATTACGATAATAAAAGTTAAATCACTTTCACGTGCATGTATATATGTATATGTTTGTGTTTGCGTTATAAATATTATTTTCTTTTATCATATATACTACTATATATGTGTTCGTATATACCGTACATAAAATATTTCTGCAGTTTCTGAAATACTAAACAAACAAAATATTTATGGTTATTTATCCTCACATACCGAACCGGGTTGAAGTTTTTATGAGATCAAACATTTACATTTTTCATTTCCTCCCCAAATAACGAAAATTCAAAAACGTGAACTTATATAACCGAACTCCAAACGATAACTTCTGTCAGCAGAAACATTTTGTTCCATAACGATAATTCTTGGGAGAAGAAATTCTAACTTACGCAGATTTATACCCAATTTAAATATGGTATGCAAATCAAACTATTGTTTTTCATCTTCCATAATTTCTTCTCGTCCCTCACTTTCTCCTCCTGCATCTTGTTTGGTTGTTTCGTCTGCTATTTCATTTCTAAAACATTCTGCTGCTTTGTGGTAATACGCAACTGAATAAACAGACGATTTCTTTTCCACCGTTTTTTCTTATTTTTTGGCTAGCTTCCAAAAAGTTAATATGGATGATTACCATCAAACGGAAAAAAGGTTTTTGGGTTGATTTATTTATTTGCGCGACCAAAAAGACAGCATATTTTGAAGTGGGAGCGCCAGTAACGCGACTGCAGAGCATGCTTTAGAGGAGAAAAATAAGATAATCTGCATAATAATCGTTTTGGAAAATGTTCTCTAGGATGCGAGGCTATTCATTATCAAAACCATTATAAAAATTGTAAAGCTTGTGTAGTTACTGAATCCAATTTTAATAAATCATTTTTTTTTTTTTTTGTCGTCGCTTGCGAATTTTGAGAAGTTCTGCTTTATATGCCGTGTATGCTTTTAGTAATTATTGTTGATTTCAGCTAAATATTCCTGGATTTTTTTAGGGTTTAAATGTTGCTTAAACATTGAAATCATTTCGAAATCCAAAATAAAAAGTGAGAAAATATGAATTTATAATTATGTTATGTAAGATCTACGGAATACACGACAATGCAATAAACGATTTTTTGAAGTTTCATGGCGCTGTTATTGCGCAGGGAAAAGAAAGATATTACTTACACAACAAGGTGAAAGAAATTAATTCTTATGAACCGATTTGAAAAACCGGAGTACACATGTTAAAAGAATTTATGATGAAATATAAACAAAATAGTATCAACAATATTCATAATCTTTCTGAAGGGATTCTTTCACCACCAAATCAAACAGTTGGAGAAAAAAGGTTTTTCTTAGAATTACATGCATAGACTCACTAGCAGATCTTACCTCAACGACATTTGCTGGCGGTCTGTACAAAACCGAACACAAGGTAAATATTTCTGAAGAATTCCATCACGACAAATAAATAGTATTAATCGTGTGTTTACTTGCTTTCTGTTTTGGTATTTATTTACTTTTAATAAAATACAGATTACAGCAAATTACTTCTTAAATAATTAAACGGGTTTTTTTTTTTTTATTTTTTTTTCCGAATTCAAAACAATGTAATCTAATAAATTACTTGGTAAGAATATTGTTCCAATTTCACTTTCATTAAAAAAAATATTGAATAAAATAATTCCATACTGTAAATAGGAATGGTGGGATTATTTCTCAGTTAAAAAAAAAAACAGCGTTCCATTCTTAGAGCAGTGATAGATAAAATTTATTTATTGGTTTGCTTTCTTAACGAATGGTTTAAGTACCAGACTTGATTAAAAAAGTAGTGCTTCCATAGACACAACTTTTTTTTTATCTGTGACGTGATTCTCACAAATCTTGTTTTACCTTAGAGCTACATGCATTGTCTATGTAATGCATTATACCCTTTTCGACTTAGTTCCCAAAAGTTTCCGCCGCGCATTTGCGCCAACGCGTGACTAATCGAGCAAACCTGACAAAGATTGTTGATGGTTACTGTCAACCGCGGGCAGCTTTCACCTTGTTGTCAAAACGAAAGTGACTTCTCTAGAGGTGTTCTTCATCTTTGGGAAGAATTGAAAGTCTCAAGTTTCACGGTCGGTTGCAATGACGCTTCTGTGTTTCAACCTCATCTCCATGTGGGATCCCATCTTCTTCAGTTCTCAGAATATCAACGGTATCCATGAAAAAACCGAATGCATTATATAGAGGATGCATGCAGTTTTATGGCGCAACAAAGATTTTGAAAATCGGATAACAAATAAAAAAGTTATAGTCTTGCATTACTTTTCGATCAAGTCCCTTATTAACAAGTAATATAAAAAAATTAAGTCAATTCCTACTTAGGTCAACAAAGAAATTTTTTATTTTAGTTACTTTTTATTAAATAATTACAATTAATATAAATATGTATATACATATGGCAGAATCACAATATTAAATGGCGTTTGAAATTTTTTTCCAGCGATGTACACGCTTCATCACTGACGGTATTTATTCCTAAATTTATATCCTGCTAAATATTTTATATAAGAAAAAAAATTTCTCCCATATAAAACTAAAATTAATTATTTGAAAATCAAATAAAAAAATGTTATTCTTCGACGAGATTCGATTTGAAGGCACGAAGATCCTACGCCGACGCTCTACCAACTTTGCCATTGCAAGACAAATGACAAAGTAGAAGCATTGGCTTGTTTCTTAATTCATCCGGGAAATTAAATGGTTGAAATGCAGTTTATCCCAACCACCCTTGGCGACAGGAATTATTTGGCGGTATTTTTCCAAATGTGGCTAACGCGTACTTAAAGTTCAGCCAGTTTGGCAATTTTTGAAAACGCGTCAAGTGATTGGGCTAAACTGCATTTTTACAAATTAAATTTAATTAAATGAATTAATATTTAAAAAAAACTGTATTAACATCAAGTGTTATCCATTACAAGTTTAAAAAATTGCAATTGATCTTAAGAGGATGAATAAAAAGTATTTTATTAACAATTGAAAATTTGAACACGATATATATATATATTGGGAGTGTGTGAGCTAATAATAGGAGTTTAAAAAATACACTTTGCTCACCTTAGAGAGAACGAAGATTGTAAATATCATTTTAACAACCGGCTCGTTGATCTCAAAAAAAATTGGTATCAGTTCTGCCGAGCCCCATTGAATCATATATATTACACCATGGGTTTCAGTTTCTTTTTATAACAGCTCCGACCCTTTCAATTTTATCTTTTGTGAGATATTATCTCTTAAGCTCATATTTTTAAAAGTAGCGCTTCAGTCGTTTATACAGCGCAACTTCGATTATTGTTATTATTGAAGTCGCCATCATCGTTTAAATCTTTGTCGAGTCATTATTCCTTTTTAGGTCATTGTCACTATTTTTGACACCTCTTTTAAAAATTTGGTCTTTAGAACTTAATACTTGACTGAAATTTATATAAATACTCTTAATATTACTTTCAGTGTATAGATGTCTTGGAAAATAATATCAACTGTAGGGAAAAGAAAATTTAGCGTATTTTTTTCTATTTTCCACGTACTTTTAAAAATGATAATATAATCAAAACAGCTGTAGTACCACTCAACTCGATTCGAGATCTTTTGGCGATGATTGCTGTTCCAAAACCAAATTCCGGTCCCAGATGCAAGAATGATTCAGAAATCGAACTTCCTTGTTCCACTTAGACCACTTGTTATCTCAAACCTCCCCTCCACCACCCCTAATGGATATTAATGGACTCTTCTCGGGAGGCGTTGAGTGTTTTGTCAATCCACGAGTGTTTATCCAATTTTCTTCTTTGAGAACAATGCAGAGTGCACGAACCGAACAGCAAACGAAAAACGGAAGCAAGGGGAAAAAAAGCACTCTTTGTTCCAAAACCATCCTTTTTCTTTGCAGAACACAGTGCTGCCGACATCATTTGTTTTTATTTGTTTTATCGAACGTTGTAGAACGATGGGTAGAACTTTCTGATGTGATTTTTCAACTAAAAGATGGTAAAAAAAAAGGGCTCCATTCGAATTATGAAGGTGGCATCCTCTTTTACAGGCCTATTCATTTAGATCCACAATAAAGAAATAGTTATTAATCGGTTTCCTGTACTCTGTGAAAAGAAGTGAATGTGAATTATGATTAATGGAATCTAGTAAGGAATGGGTTGTTTTTTTCGATCAAATTTTATCTGGCTTTAGTGATGTAAGAACTTCTCACTTTTTAGAGAGAGCGAAAGTGATGTAATTTTCTTGATGAATAACTCGAATTATTTTAACTCACAATATTGCATTTTTTATCCATATGTTTACTAAAGAAAAATTTTCTTACTTTTTTTTTTTTTTTTTTTTTGCTTTTTAAAAACTTTTTGGTTAATGATGTTTGCTTTTTAATAACATAATTTGAAATTTGAGTTTGTATTCCGAGAAATAAAAAGAAACGAATGCTTTAACTGGATTTGATGTCAATTGAGGCTGTTTGTGCCTAATGTTAAGAAATAAAATCCCTGTTCCTAGGCAAAAAGAAACTACATTATTTGTATCATATTCTAACACCGTTTAGTGCGTTTGTTGCAAGATGATTCAAATGAAATGAAAGACTAAAACACAGTTTATTGAAATCGAACTTGATTATAACTACTGGCATAAAATATCGTTATAAATAATAAGCATACCGGTTGTGAGGGTCCATATATCCATTATTTTTAGTTGATGCATTAATTGCACTAAATTAAAACCATCTCCAAGTATTTTATGAATATAGATTAATTTGACGAAATATCTGAAGTGAAATCACAACTACAGTTGAAATTTAATACTAAAAGAGATGCTGAACCCCAAAAAAATACAACAAACAGCACGCCATAATTCGAATAGCCGAATTCCAATTTTCAACACATTACAGTTGAGAAAACAATAAAAACAATTAACATAACAAACGATTTCATTTGAACAAATATATTTAATAACAATTGTATGAAAAATATGCGATTTATCTACTGCCAAACACAAACTATATTTTAAAATAGTTATGAATTGAATATTCCAACGAATAGTACATATTTATGTTCTTGAGAAAATAATTGCGCATACAAGCCTGCAAAGGCACTATATCGCGTTTGATTATGCTGTTCATTTTTGTAATGGATCAAACCAATACAAAATGTATCATCCCGTTTACTTTATGTCTAGTGGATTTTTAACTTCATATCTCGAAGTGAGAAATCAGTTGTTTACTAAATATTTTTAAGTTTTAATCCTTCAATTTCATAAATGAACTTATCATTTAGATGCTTATGTTAATACAGGATCAATTCTCTCTCTAAATATTGCTAACAGCTTAAGTCCGGTTCTTAAAAAAAAAAAAAAAAGAAAACAGTCAATTAATTTAAAACGTATCATGAAACAAGCATTTATTTGTCTGGTTATTTCAGCAAAGAATTCTTTTCTGGGAAAATATAATCATTTGGGAGTGGACTCGCTATTGTTTGCCTCTAGGGGATCTAGGGGCTAGTTGTTACAAGCATGTTACACACGGGACTTAAAACATTTTTATCAAAATTGTTACAAAACAGGATTCTTAAAATGGACTCAATAACATAAGCACAGACAGTGCTATGTTGTAGCAGATAATGAGAAACTATATTCATGCGCTCCGTTTCAGCTAGTTAATAGATAAAAAAAATTGTAAATTTTTAATTAAGGTAAGTTTATTGACCCTTTTAATAAATTGTTTTCCGGTTTATTGTGCCTATGTATGTTTGGTCTTAAAATATTTTTAAATGGTTTTTACTAATCTCAATATATTTATATAAATCAACGTTTGGTATTCATACGATGGGTCAAAGTTTTAACAAAGTATAGGAGCAAGTTGTAACATGTTGTAATTTGACCTTTATTGAGAAATTTTCGACTCATGCCCCTCCAGAATTATATGTAATATTATGTATAAAGTTAGATGTAACAGACATAGTGTGACCATATGTTCCGATTTTAGCTACCCTGTCCCGTTGCCTCAAAACTCGGCTTCTTTATGTCGAAATGTCTCGTTTTCAGAAAAAGAGTAATACACTGTAAAAAATTTTTGAAAAAGATACTAATGTTCTAGAATAAAAGGTATTTTCTCTTATGATTAAGTTAGGAGCGAGCGGAAAAACACAACTGCAAGTCTCAGTTCTTAAATCTATGTTAATTACCAAGCTAAATTTAAGAAATCCTGTCAAGAATTTCAGTCTAATTTGAAATCAACACCAAATATTTTATAGCAAATTTGTTTTTCAGAAAAATATAAATTTTTTCGTGTATTCGTTTCTGATCTTTTCAATAATGAATAATAGTTATGGAGAAATATAAATTTTCTTGAGCACACACACCACTACCAAAAAATTGGTTGATGCCCCGCTTTGAGAAAAAATAATCACACTAAACATACATCGCATCCAAAAGTTGAAGCGACTAAGACGTCTGCTGAGAATAGATTAATATTAAAAGCGTATTTTATTTTCATTTTACGGCAACAATAGTTACATTTATATATATTTAATTAACTGTTAATTACTATCAACATTATGGTTGAATTCAAAATAAGCGGTTTGTGGCCTTTATATTGATATTTTTCAAGATTCCAGCTTTGCATCAACGTATGTCACCGATCACCGAAATCCTGAAGTAGAGAAAACAGGAGAAATGAATTCCGACACAAATTGATCAAGAGTTGCCATTATGCCTTGAGAATTTCGAACTGCTTCAATCAATGCTGAAACACCAATGAGCATAAGCATTTGGTTACAAACTAGATGAATGGATTAACATCTACAGAATCGATTCCGGGACCATCAGGCACCCAAAATAATTAAAAAAAGAAAGAAAATAATTCGGGATAAGAACCAACGTTTTTAAGAACAACGTTTTTATATGATGGCAAAGTATATTAAAGAAAATTATTGAAATAATAGTTAAAAATGGTCGAAAATATCTAAATATTGCATTGTTAGGCAAGTAAGAACGGTTCCCAAAATTTCAGAGCTCTACCTTGATGAGAAGTTGGTTAAATTAATGATGGAAAATTTGATGACACACTGATACACACACAGATAAACACACACCAAGTGAAATACATAAAAATGTTAAAACTAACTAAAATTAATTGATTCATCCGGTAAATTAAATGGTTGGAAGGCAGTTTTACCCAACCTCCCTTGGCGACAGGAATTATTTGGCGGTATTTTGCCAAATGTGGCTAACCTGGACCGTTTTACGGACTTAATGTTCAGCCAAAAAAAAAAAAAATCGCCAAGTTTGGTACCAATTTTTAAAATCGTGCCAAGTGGTTGAGCTAAACTGCATTATTAAAGAAAATATAAGTTAAAACTTGTCGCAAATGTTTAAATATTGCATTGTTAGGCGAGTACGAACGATTCCCAAAATTTCAAAGCTCTAGCTTGATGGGAAGTTGGTTAAATTAACGATCGAAAATTTGATGACACACACACACCAAGTGAAATTCAGAAAAACGTTGTAAAATGACCGTCTTCACTACTGCTCAACCTTCACTACAACTGCTTCTATCTCGGCCGGTGGAATTTATACCTGGCTTGATGTGAAAATCTAAGAGTTTCGCCAAGGTTCTAGAATGTTCTAGGCAATCTCGCTTAATATTGGTCCTAGAGCTTCGATGATGGAACTTTTCAGAAACATCTATTTTTCGCCAACATTTGCCAAGTGATTGCCAAGAATCCCTCCAAAAGGTTGCCATATCCCTAGAAATGCCGTTTTTTTTAACATTGAATGTGCGATTTTTGCTCAAACTCTGAGTATTTCCGATCTGTCTGAGATATTTGAAGACAAATACAAGTAATATTTACAAATTTGTAAAAATATGAAGATATCAAGTTAAATAAAAACTTGTAAAGAAGTTTTAAAATACAAAAACCTATCCTAAATCTTTTGAATTGAATTCGTATTATCATAAAGATCTGAAAAGCAACATTGTTATATTCTGAGATTGATCTTACTAATTTGCATTATAGAAAAGAATTCAACACAGAGGCAGAGAAATTCATTCGATTTAGTAATAAAAATTCATAAGACGATCAAAATTTCCATGATGATAACTTATCAAATTTAATGTACTATCATTTTATCATATTTTTCAACTAAATGGAGAATAATAAACGAGTGAGATAAAGTATTTGTTTAAAATATATATATATATATATATATATATATATATTTCTTACACTCTACTCAAAACTCATGCAACAATCTAGTTATAAATGTAATTGAAGCCCGATTCGTAAGCAATAAAGCTTTCGAAATGCTACTTAACACATTTTGTCGACAACATATTTTGCCTAAACTCGCTTACTTAGCTCTGAACGTAAACTTAACTTTTAACAGAAAGATTTTAAATTTTTTTGATTTTACAGCACATAAAATCAACATTCAATAGTATACCACCAATGGCGTTCGACGATTGCATTTCGTTGCAGAGGTGTTAAACATTAATTTAATGTAGGCAGTTTCTCTAAAAGGAAACCAAGCCTAGAAAAAAAGAGGGAAACTATACTTTCCTTTTTTAAGTTTTGAAACTTAGAAGCTTTCGTTTTCATAAAAGTATACTAATTTGAAATTTTTAACTATTATTGGGAAAAATGTAAATAAAAAATATTTTTTTATTCTCTCTCTCACATAATATTTAATATGGTGTTCTCAAACATTTCAATCACAAATAATTTTCAAAAACGTTATGTGTCTATGAATTTCCTTTTAGTACTTCTCTTTTAATATTGATTAGTTCATAGTCCGCAACCTTTTCTTAAAACATTAAACCATTGCCAAGAAACATTGAATAGGAAGCTGTAAACTACGTAAAAGTAACTTATTTTAACCTGATGTTACGAGTGTCCTCTAAAATTTAATCAATTACAACGGAATCACTCTGTTTACCTCAAGAAATCTAAATTGTCCGCGTTGGAGACACTGTCAGTGGATAACGAGAGAGGAACACATTAATATTCGTAAATGAATGTCGTTCGGAATGCTTCCTTTAAAGATAGTAATTTTAACCCATTTGAATTCGAACTAAGTTGTTCGTAAATGTTTAATCGTATCTTTTAACTAATGACTGTCGAATTTCGACATTATTTCGAAGTTATATCCTGAAACATATAGAAAACAGCTGCACTACATAATAAGGCAATTAGTACTGGAGTATTACTTACTAATGTGTTTCGAGAATGATTCATACTTTTTTTTTATTTTTAAATGCTAAAGGTTGAAGTGGAAATATTTAGTTACATATTTAAGCAATTATTTGAAGATGTCACAGATATTTATTCAAATTTATCTATTATGTAAGATGTTACAATATAAAAGAATAATTAATAGCAGAATCATTTCTTTTAAAATTTGTATTTGTTACAAAGACACTACAAGAAAATTTGTATATCTTGATAGAAAGCAACTTTGTGTTTCAAAGAAACAATAAAAATTAAATTTAACTTCATGTGAAGTATTTTCGAGAATAACTCTATTTTTAAAGAATCTCTACAAGTTAATTTTAACTTTTCTGTTAAATATTTTCAACAATAGCTTTATCTTTTAAAGAAACAATCAAGCTTAACTTTATGTTACGTTTTTTTTTAACATTATTAACAATAACTTTTAAAACATAAAGGAACGACAAATTTTTAATATTTTGAAGAGAATTTAAGTCATTTTTTGTCACTCATTATTCAAGAAATTTTAATTAATTGGACGTGGTACCTTATTTGTACGTGGGCGTTTGGAAAAGTACCCGTGTTAAAAATGAAAATGGAATAGCTTGTTGTAATATTGATTGTTTTTCCTTTTTTTGGAAGTCGATTTATGATACCCTTCGCAAAGCATACTATAAAGTCGTCGCCTTAGCTTCCGGTCGATAATATAGTCTTCAACATTCTTTGAAGATAATTATTCTATTTTATCAATTCTTCTATGGAACGTATATTCATTTTCAGAAGTTATTTAAGAAAATATGCTTTAACTGAAGTGAATTGTATTTTGTGGTTTAGTATATAACGCTGCCGACAGGAGAGTGTGATCTTGTAAATTGTACTATTTATTCCTCTAGTGAAAATATCACATACCACCATTGTAGTTCTTATCTCGGAGTTAGACTGTTTTATTCTGATGATAATTTTCTAATATCCTGTGTTTGAAAAACTTGCGTTATTTTGACTCCGATTTTAAAATTATTAAAATGACATCGCAAAAATCGAGGAATTCACAGACCTGCAACAAATTACCCTTGATAAAACCCATTATTCCAGCAAGACCTGATGTTCCAATGCGAAGAGCGGACGTCAAGTTGATTCGTCTTCGTATTGGACTTACTCGTCTGACTCAATAACATCTACTGCTTGGCGGAAATGCTTCTGAGTATCCTTCCTGTCATATCCCATCCACTGTATATTGTAAATGGTGTTCACAAAAGAATATCTTCAACTTTAAAGAGTTGCTATTGCAAAACTAACTACAACCGTTTTGAACAAACTAAATTAAAAGTAACACTTTGAGGTTTATAAATCATAAGTGTTCAATGTGACCGAACACACCTTCTGAAACACGAACGATATCCAGTAGATGATAGAACTTATCCCACACATTTTTCAACACGTTCTCTATAACAACTCGAATGGCTATAGTTATTCGTTTTTCCTATTCTTGAATGTTCGCCGGTACTGGTGGAAAAAACACATTATTGTTTCAGTAGTCCAGTAGGCGGTTTTGCAAGATATTGATTGCATTGACTTATATAACGGAATCAAAATTTAATATTGAATTTTGTGTTCCAAATTCACAACTTAACAATAACCATAGTTTCTCAGTATTCTGGCAGATATTGGACCAGAGTGCCAACGGATTGCCGAAAACTTCCGCTTTACTAGAAAATCATTAAAGCTAATGCATTTAAACAGACAAAGCTATGCATTGTTATATAAAATTTATTACAATACTCGCTAATAAAATGCCAAATGCACAAAATAACTAAAACTATAAAAAATGTTCTGTTTTGTATATTACTCCATTGAAGTAGATGGCTCAAAATAATGCCTGTAAGGCTTATCTGTCTGTGCGAAAATGCCGGCTTATTGGACGGAATAAAAGTGAAGGGCT
>BMAW01130140.1:541070-682475 GCA_019974015.1 Nephila pilipes | reverse complement strand
TCTATGCAAACGGAATTAATCGAACTATGTAACTCTAATGTAAATTCAAAAATTCAAAAGAATCAAGGAAGTTACACTAATTGCCTGTTATATAATTTATTTCCCACGCGATAGATTTCCAATGCTAAAAGCTTTGGATAGAAATGAATGACGCTATTGGGAAATACCTATAAATGTGAGAGACTAAAATATAAAAAAATAGCTTGAATTACTGATTCTCATCTGGGAAACATGTTGCTAGTTTTAAATGTCTGTAATATCTCCGAATATTGGTATCTTGTATCAAAGTTGTTTTTTTTATTTATTTATGAATATTATATTATTTTGTATTTTATATTTTTATAGATTTTATGATATTGCGGTTTAAATAAAGTAATACAAAGATTAATTACATTTGTTGTATTTTCATATATATAAATTCTACGAGTGAAGTACTCCAATCCGTGTGATATTCTTTATTTTTTACACTGCCAGTCGTCAAAGTTGTACATACCTGCGTTATACTATGAATATCTCCCCACTGTGAAAGCTTCACATACATGCTTTGGGATGGCCTTCCTTCATTTATTTAACTCCATAAACATTTTAAAATCTAATCAATCAGTAAGCTCAAAACTCCAATGGAAGATACGTCAGAGAAACACAACACAGTTTATTAGCTATCAACACAGAATATGAAATATCGTTCTCCCTTGAATTTCTCTTAACTCAGTTAATCCTAGATTATATTCTAATAATGAAGTCTTAGCTTACCAAATAACTCGTTCCAATTCAAACGTTTCTTGCTTATAACAATTTCAACTTCTACTGCTTTTTCTAGGTTTCGGTATTACCTAATTTTAAACAAAACGAATTAATTCTGATGATTCAATCCAATTTATAAATGTCCATCAGCTTATCGTTATTCTCTATCTACCTTTTCTTTCCTTTCAATTCAGTTTTGCTTATATATCACTACCCCGAATTCAATTCATTACACTTCCTATAATTTACCCAATCACGTTTCCTTTTGACTGGTAAGGAGTTGCAATTTTATCCAATTCAAATTACCAAAAAGTCCTCGAGGTTAGTGAAAAGAAAACTGCTAATAGCCCAATGTCACCACTTTATACCATGAATGTCTAGTCATGAATTTTGTGTTTAAACTACCAAACTCTTGTGATTTCATATTCAGAATTCAATATATAATTAAATATTCCCCTTATGTATTAAAGTGAATGTTACGCGAGAAATCTGTAAAAGGCTCAAAATTATCACATAATATTTTGAAGAAATTTGAAGGACGGAGAAATCTAACTTATAGTTGCTAAATTCTCCATACAACTATGCCTCTGTTATAATGCCCTCTCCCGAACACTTTAATGGACTACTCTTACATTTTATCCAATGAAATCCTTTCAAATCTTATCCCAGAACTGACCTGTATTTTTTCTTTTCAACAAAACTGAAGAAATATCAACAACTTTAAGGCTAAAAATGCAAAAGGAATCACGCGATTCGTTTTTAAATACTGTCAATAAAGTCCCCCCTCCCTCATCGATGGCCAGCTGTATTGACCCCACCAAGGCAGAATATTGTTCCTGCAGACGAGAGGTGTTTGGAGTGGACCCTCCACCGCAACAGGCCACTTCGCCGCCCACGGTCATCGGGGCCCTCGAGTGCTCCTTTCGAGTGCTAAGTTGGTTTCTGCAACTGATTCGCTCTACACCTGCAAATACCCTCCGAAGCACATACTGTGAAGGAGGTATTTTGAAAGGCTAAAGACTCCTTTGTGTGTTGTTGGACGACGATGAGACTCTTTAAGGCTCGAGTTAAGAGTTGATAGTGTTGAGTCGTAATAACATTAGATTTGGAGTTGCTCTGTTTGAGTCGTTCTTTTGTTGTTTGGTGGAAGAATTTTTTCTCCCGTTTTTCTTTTCTTCTGGGAAATGGGGTTGGGTTTTTTTTTTTTTCATTCCCGAGTTTTAAACTTTACAGAGTGTAAAACGTCTCTGAAGTGGTTGTTTCCCGTACCAACGCGAATTATTTGTCTTGAAAGAAGTCGTCTTATAATAGATTACTAGAAAAAAATACTAACATTATTTTTCTGATTAGAATTCGGAAAAAAAAAAAAAAAAAAAAAAAAAAAAACCTAAATTTTTTTTTTTAAAAAAAGATTTTTAAATAAAGGAAAATGCTACAAAGAGTTGTTATTACTTCCTTCCTTTTCCAGTTTTTATAATTTAAATCAAATATGAAGATGATCGTTCGTTAACGTCGCCCTGAGAAGCAAAACAAGAACTTTTGGTGACGGACCTCTTAATTTTGAGCATCGGTCAAGTGACGAGCACGGCATCTGAACTGACAACCCTTCTCCAAATTTCCACACCTAACCACGGGACGATTTGGGACCTCAATCAGATTTAACATGCATCAGCTCTACTACACGGTGGATCAAAAAAGGCTTCAGGGCTCGAACCCACGACTCGACAAAAAGAATACCTGTCGCGAATCCGCGACCATGACCACTAGGATACCGTGACTTCAAAAGAACAATGAAGCAAAAGTATAATGAATAAAAAGTCACTCACAGGTGATAACGAAGTTTATTTATTCAGATCTACGATTAATCGATATTGAGTCCTTACTTACTCCATTTGTGACAACAGTCCCTTACGAGTCTTATTTAACTTATATTATATCTTATTATTATAAAATAATTCTTATTATTATAAAAGATTATATTATAAAAGAGTCTTATATTATAAAAGATTGTTTTCTTCCCGAAACAATCAGGTTCGAGCCCTCAGAAGATTTGCAGAGGAGGGTTTGAATTCTCGACACCAAATAAATCCTTCCTTGTTATGATGCGAAACTTTTCAAGTAGGCAATGCGGTCGCTACTCCTTTATTTATAGTTTCAGCTCCACTCTCATCTATTAACTAACTACCTGGGTATTACATTTTTTTTTGTGGTTTATAAGTACAATTTATCAAACTGATTCAGTCCACTTCAATAATTCTAAACGAAAATCTACCATTGGGAAATATATTCAATTTTCCTTTTAAATCCTCAAAGTGTTAGTCGAAGGGAGAAATGTGATAGAGCCTATGCTGTAAGGAGGAAAAGAGAAAAGAAAATAAAAAAAATGTATTGTTGGATTGTGATGAAAAGATGAAACTCAAAATATATTCTATCTTACCGTAAATTAATGTTATGTGTGAAAATTTAATATTATACGAAGTTTCTGTCATCTTGAAATAATGAAGACTTGCTTAGGAGATGTGAAATTTTTACTTATTTAGTATTAGTGATATGTTTAAACGTGGAATCTGCAAACATTATTAATATATTTTTCATAGCTGCATTTTAACCACTTGATGTGTTTTTATCTTTAAACATCGTATAAGTTTAGATAATCAATAAACAAAAATGGCAGTTTCGTCTATTATCTTAAAATTTGATTCATTTGGTACTGTTTTTAGTCTTTTTTTCCCACTGACATATCATTTTAAGAATTTTCAAGTTGATTGGTTAAAATACTTAGTCTTTTTATAAAAGTTTTTTTAATACATGGAAAGCTTTAAGAGGAGTTGTATACTAAGGGGTTGTAGTACCCTGAGAGCAATTGTTTTAAATTTAGGTATTTATAACAAAAAGTTTCTATTTACCCTATATATAGTATATATATTTCAGAAAAAAAATCACTTTCAAGCAAAATATTATTTAAAATTTTATTTTTTTTCAAAATGTTTCAATATTTCAAAATTCCTACCACTTCTACAAATCTTCATACGAGTATTTTTGAACATTTTCCATCAATTTTTGGATGTATTTCTCACATTTCTGTGCATAAGTTATGAAATTAATAGTAATTATAGCTTAACAAAAAAAATTTACAATCAAAAACTTCAAAAAAAAAATCAGCAACCCCCCCTAATTTTGTGAATAAAAAAATAACCTAAATTCTTATTCCATTCACAAAATCACCAAAAACTATATACAAAATAATCAGATAACATTTCAAAACTTTACATTGATTACAAAGGAACTCTTGGCAATTTAAGTATATGGGAGTCATGAAAAACTTAAAAAAAAAAAAAAAAAAAAAAAAAAAAAAAAAAAAAAAAAAAAAAAAGAATTGAGAAAAAACAGTTTGAAGTTTTGAGGTCCAATGAAAAGACTTAATGAAAAGACATCGGCCTAAAAAAATTAAGCAACTCACTAAGTAAAACAGCTAGAGCTATGACATTGTATGCATATATTAAAGAAAGTCATGCATTTGAAATGAGGAAATTTTTTTTTGATATTTTGTTCTTCTTCAAAACATTCCAGCGAAACGTTTCGCATTTCATTTGAAAGTTCTCTACAAAAACAGGTTCCATGCTAACAAAAACAATAAGATTAAAATTCGATAAATTTGTCTAAAATAAAAATAACTAAGAAATTAAATAAGAAAATCCAGATAAATAATTTATTTTTTTAAAAAAAATTTAATACATTATTTTTAAATTAAGATAATTGAGATTAAGTTTATGTAACTTCTGACTGGCAAAGCTTTTATTTTGAATGATCATTGCGAAAAAATGACATTTATTGATTAGCTTGAACGACAATGGAAGTAACAAGAATGAACGGATTCATCAACTTATCAGAGAAGAAAAATATCTGCGTGTCTCAAATCTCTGCAAAATGGCTATTTTATCTATTTTGAATTCACAGCTAAACAAAAGGGAAAATACGAGCTTTAAAATTCTTTCAAATCACAGAAATGATTTTTTTAAAGGTAAACCAATTTTGAAGATACAGTACAATTATAAAATAACCATCGTATATAAATTTGTTATATTTCAAAAAGTATCATACATGTGCAGTATTTCACACTTTAAATAAGGAATAATTCGATATAAAAACCAACGTTTTTAAAAACAACGTTTTTATATGGTGGCAAAGTTTATTAAAGAAAATTATTGAAATATTAGTTAAAACTGTTAGTTATTTTTAACTTTAAAATTTACTTAAAAAAGAGACATTTGTGAGCGTATTAAAAAATTCATAATACTCATAAAATCAAAACATGCATTTGAAAGTTTGTAAGCCATTCTATTAAAAAAAAATGGGAACCAGAATTCAGAAAAAATTATTGTGATAAGACACAGTGCCAAATATTGGAAACTTTCTTTCTTGCGAATGATTACTGACTAAAAGTCAGCAACCCTTACTGTCTCGGAGATAGTAAAGGGGAGATAGTATCTCCCCTTTGTGAGTACAATAGTTTTACGAGGCCTCATGTGGCGTGGGGAGTGCCCGGAGTTCCCAGAGGGGGAAGAAATTTTTCCCTCAATCCTAAAAGCGCCTAGAGGAAAGAATATTTTGACTTATTAAAACTATTGAAATATTAGTTAAAACTTGTCGCAAACGTCTAAATATTGCATTGTTAGACGAGTACGAACGATTCCCAAAATTTCAAAGCTCTAGCTTGATGGGAAGTTGGTTAAATTAACGATCGAAAATTTGATGACACACACACTCACACACACATTCACACACACACACCAAGTGAAATTCAGAAAAACGTTGTAAAAAAAGGACTTCTTTTACTAAGCAAGCCTATCAATTTTGTTTTCAATTAGTTACAAAATGTTCCATATGTTCTCTTTTCGTTACACGAAATCATCTATACCATAGTCCAATTTCTCCCAGACATGTTGGAGCATGTCATTTTTGAGGTTCGTACCGAATGCAATACGATTTTGAATGCGTAGTCGTGGCAGCCATGTGATCATGATCACGAGTCGAGACCGGCGTTGTTTCTGTCGAATCTTCGGTTCGAGTCCTGATGTCAAAAAAGACCCGCCATGTAGCGGGGGATGATACAAATTTAATTTTTCGAGGCTCTAAGTCCATGGAAGGCATGGTGTGGAAGTTCAGGAAGTGGAATGCCCATTCAGATGTCGTTCTCGTTCTTTACCGAGTTCAAAATTACAGCCCCCTTCGCCAGTAGCCCTTCTAAGCGCGTTAATCAGTCAATTAATCAAGTGGTTTCAGACGCAATCACCTACATAAAATCTTTCAAACAGTTAGTTGTGGTATGCTTTGTTGTCGACTGTCAGTTGATTGCCCACTAACAAGACATGTTGATTACTGTGAGTTAAGTGCAAAATAGTATTCAACTCTGTTTACAACATAGAGTAAAGCACTTGGTTTACCAGGCCTCGTTCTTTTACAATGTTCTCGAATTGGCGAAATCAGAGAAGAATGCTCCGATTTCTCAGTGTATGAGATTCATATTATAATTAAAAATTCGGTCTTGTGAGTGCACGGTGAAAGCAGTCCAACAAAGAGTATATTGGCAAATTACATTTTATTTCAAGCCAAGAGGAAATACTGGTAGCAAAAATTGGACAGATTAGGAACACACATGAAGGACAAATACAATACTTGTGCAGATCAGCAACAGAAATAGATAAAAAAAAAAAAAAACCCAGCACTTGTAATATCAGTAACAGCACTTTCGTTAAAGTTCAGCTCAGTAGCTTGCTAGTTCACGCAACGGATTAATCTCTAAAGTAATACTTTGCTTTTCAAATACAGACGCCGACAGCTTTCGGCAGTACCGGCAGATACATACCGCTTTCCTGCAGAGTAACTCGACCATGCTACCGATTATTCGATAAATTTGCTCCCCGTATTTACAGCTATTCTGGTCAGGTGAGACACCGCAGAGAAAATTCAGGATATCTCCATAACTTTCTTCCTAATCGAGATGTCAACAAGATTCCTGTATTTTTGATCACTAAATTTATCGTCAGTGTCAAGGCTCATTACTTAAGCTTTTTTGGTGATCAATAAAATCTCTATAAATGTCTCTTTTCTTTTGCTCGAGTAACTTTGCGAGGATGTGCCATTTCAGATTCGTAGTAATATTTTCTTCTATATGCTCTATGCACTAAAAAGAGTGATAGAAATTTCGTATATTCCATAATAAAATTAAGCATAAAAGAATTTCTGGTAATTTGTCATTATTTTCAGGTATGTGAAGCAGAAAATAAACTATTTTCTTTCCATTCCCTTTGAACGTGAAAATGAATACGAGTACTGTAATTTCATAACGGATATCAAATTTTCTTAAAGCATTTATATTTTAAATTACTCGAATAATTTCTATGTATATTTTACGTGAAGTTGTTAACGCTAATTAAAATTTTCAAAAACTTCATTGACAAGTTTTACAGAAATTTCATTTACGTCTATTTGCAAGTTTTCTACAATTATATTATATTTTAAAAATTAAAAATGAGCGCAAAATTAGAAAAATTACTTAATTTCCAAAAACGCTGAGGATAACAAATATATGTTTTAGATTATTGTAATGTAATTTTTTACATGTAATATGCACACTCACAACATACAAATAAAAATAATTTCTAAGTATTACAGCAAGGGGGGGGGGTATGGAGCTTTTCTCTTCAACTAATCCTTGAGGAGTTTTATATGATGTTTTGTTTGAATTGAAATATATATTAATGAATGAAATGAGACTTATGTACGTTAAAATATAATTATTGAACGGCAGTGATTAGAAATGAGTAGATGTTTTTAAAGTAGAAAATTTTTTAATGTGATGATTGGTAGCAGAAAGATTGAGAGTAAACAACGAAAAGACATAATAATAATACCACGTTGAATAAAGGCTTAAAAAGTTAAATGTTACTAAGATCTGCAAATGGTCAGTAGGAGGTAGTTAAAAAAGTTCTTGCATTTGAAGACAGATGGCATCATTAAGGTAAATTGTTGTTGAGATTTGGATTCATTCTTCTGAACTTGAAATCAAGCAACAATCAAAGTTTTGAGTTGCTTTCGATGAACCTTTTCTAAAAAAGGCGAAGATGGTCTCATCGGCCAGAAAAGTTATGAGGAAGAATTTTTGAGGTGTGAAAGGCGTCATGATCACGGTTACGAATAACTGAGACTTAGACAACTGTTTACTGAGTCATGATGTTTACTAAAAACTAACCATTTTCGGTTCTACTAGCACCATGTCTTGGAATTTCTAAGAACTTATTGAACAACCCTCGTAAGTGGAACCCTCATGTAAAGTTTACTAAAAACTTGAATCCGATTGGTTTATTATGGATAATTATCTACTTATAATATTAAGAGGTAGATTCGTACGTGAGTAGAAAACTCTATATTGGTTAAATTTTTATCTTGTGATTTGAATACTTTGATATCTGAATCAACTCGAGTAGTTATTGTTTGGTTTGAATTCTTTAGTGTTTGAATTAATTCGAGACTCTTCAAATTTTGAATAGTAACTGAATGATAAGGAAGTAATATTGTAGTATTACAGTATTTTTAATAATATTGTATATGGAAATCATGCATTATCGGAACTTCATATGTATTACATCGAAATGGTTATAAACATTTTTATTTCAATAGTTGAGTGATTGTGATTGTGTGTAAACATCTGATTGAGAAGTAATACGGGAGTTATTGGTGACGGACCTCGTAATTTTGAGACTCGCACAAGTGACGAGGACGACACTTGAATAGACCTCCCTCTCCAGACTTCTACACTACTTTAGCGGGAGGACTTGAGACTTTGATCAGATTTAACATGCATCGGTGCTGAATAGATGAAAAGAGAACGTATTTTTTGTTTGACAGAAAAAAATTTATCGGAATTTTCGAGACATTTTTTCTTATAATTTCCCGTTTACATTTTACAAGTCCTATCTGAAACCACTTGAAAGATAATAAATTTATTCAAATCTTTATACATCTTATTATATGTGCCCTATGTAATTAAAAGTTGTAGACTTTCCTAATTTTCCCCACTCCATGGATTTAATTTTTATTTCAAATTGAATACAATGTTCCATTCACATAAACCAGGGGCATAGAGAGAAATTTTTCATAGGGGTAGGTGTCTCTTATTTCAACTTGTATCTCAAAATTAATTTAAAATTTCCTCGTTAGTTTTCATGGAGAAGAAAAAAGTGTTTACGTGGAATAAAATATTTTGAATATTAATTTCTACTGAAAATAAATAACTAAATAAATTAATGAAAAATAAAAAATATATATATCAATTTAAAAAAGTTTGTTTAAAAATTCAATTTACAACAACCCTTAATGAGAGGGGGATGGGTTACGAGACTCAAATACCCCCATCCCTACGCCACTGATGTAAATGCATGAAAATTAGAATATTTTCATGCCCCAAAAATTAATAATCATAATTAAAATAATCTAATATACTAATCCTTTATTGCTTTATCTTCAAGCACTATTAATATTGTTCTTGTTCAAAATCTTGTTGTAAATATTAAATGCATTTAAGAAATTCATTGCATTTGTATATTTTAATTTTCATGGTTTGAATTTTTAGTACATAAGAACTTTTTTTTCTCCTCAATTTATTTTTAGGGTATGAAAAACAATACATTTTTTAAAACCATGATTTAGCTTTAAAAATCTCAAAATTTAGAGCCACACAAAAACAATGTAAAAATTTAAACGACTGAACAATTTTTATCTTCTGGGGAAAAAAACCCAATCCTTTTGGACATGAGCATCATTTTTTAATCTAACTTGCTTTACTTGCTTGTTTTTTGATAAATGAAAACGATATAAACTTTAAAAAAAATGAAATATATAAAAAAAAGATGCATTAAAAAAACTTAATTAGTTTTTCTTTTTCATGTAAAACGAAAAGCAAAATCGATTAAAATTGTTTAACATAAATAAATATGCTACGCATCGCTGATTAATTATTTTTTACTGTCATATACACATAGATAAAAACTATTCTTAAGAAATTCTGTGTTTAATTTATTCCATTTAATTTTGAAAGAAGACCTAAAAATAATTTAAAAACTTTTAAATGAAATTAGTTGCTGCAAGTTAAATGAGCTGATTCCATTGAAATATCTCGATGTCAATGAAGACCCGCCGTGTAGCCAGGGTTGATGCACGTTAAATCTATCGAGGCCAAAAATCCTCCCATTGGCCTGTTGTGGAAGTTAGGAGAGGGGGTGATAGATCAGGTGTCATCCTCATCACTTGACAGAGGTTCAAAATTACGAAGTCCGTCACCAATAGCCCTTTTGTTGTTTCTAGTGAAACGTTAATAAAAACTACCAAAACAACTCATTGAAATATTGAATATTGAATTGTTAAGCGATTTTTGTAAACTTTACAAACATGGTAATACCTACAAAAAATAATTCAGTCTTGAAGGGTATTAATTTAAAGTTTCCAAAATAAATTGATTATTTTTTCCTTGAGTTCAACATTACTCTTTATTTCATCGCTATCAAAACATACAAGCTTCTAAAGAACAAAAACAATGTTAACTTTAGACAATAAAACGAATGAAAGCAAACGATTCCACGATAAAAGTCGAATTATTAAATTAAGCATTAAAATTCAAGCAAACGACAAAATATTAAATTAGACATTAATTATCTGTTCATATATTAAAAGTAATACAAACGATAAGTTATTAAAATAACTATACAGTAAGAGAAATATAACTATTCCTGCCATAAAATGAAAATATATATATATATATATATAAAATAAACCTTTACATATTGATTTATTTTCAACATTTAGATTATGTAAATTACTATTTCTTAAACGTATTCAACATACCAGTCAATAATGGACAATTCTAACAGTGAAAAGCAGGATTTATAGAAAAATTATTTTAAAGAAAGGGACCAACTTCCATAACATTTATTGTTATAATTAGTAATACTTCGCTACTTTAGTATATTAACTATCAATTATCAAAAATTTATTTTTAAATATTACTTTAAAACTAATTTATTCTATGAAGTTCTGTATACACTAAAATAAAGTGTTTATCAATTATTTTATTTTATTTTACAATATAAGTTGTGTATTACCTTAGTTTAAATATAGTGTAGCATATTTCTTCTCTCAGAACAAAAGTAATCTTATAATTTTATTAAAATGTTCCCTTTTTAAAATGAATTATATATGTATTCAAGATGTAGTTGGGAAAAGATGTTTGTAAGGGATTCTAACTAGTTCTGACTCGCTATATGTGTGTTGAAGAAAAATTATTTCTCCCTTTTACCCCTTTTCTGTTGGCAAAAGGTGTTTGTACCATCTATAAAACTATTTTTATTATTAGAACCGAGTCAGTAATACTACTTTCAAAGAGAGTTGACTCCCTGAACGTATTCAGATCCTCAATAGAACTTCAATCCTGTGTCTCTTCACTTCTCGTATTATCAGTGCAGGAACGAGTGTAATAATTTCTTTGATAACTTCCGATCACTCTCTCTTATTACTAAATCTCTCCGTCAAATTCTTTGCATTTTTACAAATGCTATTTCATTCCTATTCACTATTCTCTGATATTTTTCTGAAATTTTCACAAGTCACGGTTCATTTACGAAAATAGGTTCTTGATGTCATATGAAAACCTAAAGTGTTAGTTAAAAGAAACACGTGAGATAACCCTTTATAACTGATACATTATTTATTTAATTACCCTGAAGTGTGGTATACTTTTCCACCAATAACTCACTACCGCTCAGATGAATTTTATTACTCTACACCTATACTGCAGGAATATAACTCAAAAATATTATTTTAAAAATTGTTCGGTTATTCCTTAGTTAAATTAAACCTTGACGCGATTCCCACTTAAGTTCGGCTTAGTCATCGAGTTCGTCTTGTATTATTCCCCTCTCCCGAACTTCATTGCACGTACTTGAGAGGGAGGGTTATTAAGCAACAATCTTCAAAAATAAATTTTCTTGTGATATCGATTATAAACTCTCGCTAATAACTCTAATCTCTCTCTAATAACTTTATAATCGATTATAAACTGTTAACAATGTAAGAGATTTTACAGTAAAATAAAAAATAAAAAAATGGTTGCGTCTTCTTATTATTTTACGGAATGTATTCAAATTCGTTCTCAACACCCGTCTGATAATTTTTACTTGTACGAGATAAATTTCTGAGTGCTGAACTCGTCTGTAATATTTCTGAGGGGTATTTCCAGGAAAACCAACACATTAGTCAAAATAAAAGCCAAATCAACATCTGTCCCACAATCCAATCCTCCCTCAGCTGAAGTGGTCCTCGACTTGAAGACCGAAATATGTGTCCGCTGCTATTAGCTCGACTACTCGAAACCAAAACTGCCACTCAAAATACAGAAGAATCCTCTCAACATAATCCGAAATTCGTATTGGTTCTTCCCCCTAATAGTCAGGATTTCTCTTGTTTGCACTGGCAACGCCAACAAGTATGGGAGCCGCACAGCCCCCAGACGGCACTTTTGTCCAAACAGATGGCACAACCGACGTGTGAAGACAAACACGCCTATGAGTCTTCTACGTCACCTGTTTCAATAGTCATTCGTTTGCTCAAACCGTTTCGTGTTTCTAGCATTGTGGCCACTTATCGGAATGGTGTATCTTCTTTTTGGGAGGGATAGCTCCTGCTTTTATTTCTCTCACTTAGTGCTTCTAGTGGAGGGTTTTTGCGGATGGCTTTTGTGTAAGACTGTCAGTTTACGGAGAGTTCTCACATGGATTGAATGACTGGGATACAGGATGGGATCTCTTCATTCATGTTTTCAATATCGAATTGCTGAACATTTGAAATGAATATGAATATAATATATCTTAGAAATGAATTTTGTTTAAAATGCTAGAAAAGGAAGACAATTGTTGGGGCAGTTCAGCATCCGTGTCTAATTTTCGAGGGGATGAAGCTTTGATCAGCTGGTACATAAGATTAAATTGTTGATTACAACAATCTTAATTGCTTGCTTCATCTTTTAATATTAAATAGCGCTTATTATACACACTGTTTATTTTTTTGTATCCGTTGCGATAACTTTTATATATTTCTACAATCGCTCATTGGTTGCATTTAATATCTGAAATTATTTGTAAAAGGAGATAAACCTGTACAATAATTAAACGACAGAAATTAAACTATACTGTTTAGTAAATGTACGGTTATTCCTTAAGAACAATTTATAGTTTTCGTTTGAATCTATGTTTTCTGTAGGATATATGATATTCCCATTGAAAAAAAATTTCTAAAGTACGGGATAAATGCGTCATATAATAGGAGAAACTTTTTTTAAAAAACCCATTTGTTTCATAAGTTCATATATGCGTTGATTATTCCGGGTCTTTATCACCAAAGCACATATATCAGCCTTAGTATTTTCTGCATAATGAGAAACAGAAGCAGAAGAAAGAAATTTTACCAAACCAACTTGACTCCTTGAGTTGCAGAATTCAAGGAGAAATTAATGCTTATCACTTTAAATTTGTAGATTTAATTATGGTGCCAAGAAGTTAAATCTATTTTGGTTTACTGTTAAGGCTCCCGTCTACCCGCCATTTTGATTTCGTAGATGTAATGTTAATCCTAAGGAATTTCAACTTTAATTCTCACTTATTTACTATTTAATCTATTTGAATGCAATAAAGTGCATCCGAAAAAAAATTAATGAATGCTTCTGTGGAATTATTTTTTTTCCTCTGATTTTTAAAAATATTTTTTATTCTTTTTTTAATGAATCATTTGTGAGTTTTCCGGTCCTCAAGAATTATTTTAAAATATTTTTAAAAATAGGAGGAAAAAAGTAATTCCACAGAAGCATTCATTATTTTTTGCTTTTTCGGATGCACTTTATTGAATTCAAATAGATTAAATAGTAAAGATGTGAGAATTAAAGTCGAAATTCCTTAGGATTAACATTACGTCCACGAAATCAAAATGGCGGGTAGATGGGAGCTTTAAGTAGTTAGTTTTCACCTGGAGTTTAAGAATTAGAACCAAGCACAGAATATTTTTTCAGAAAAATGAAATTTTATTCATCTTATTTTAGCATCATTAATGCATAGGGGGCATTACATTCATTGCAACAGATTTTCGCTAGCTTTTCCATTCATCTTAACTGTTAGGTTACTATATAAGAGATGTAATGAATAAGTAATTTTCAGATAGAGGGATTGGGGAGAAACCAAACAGAGAGATTGGAGGTATTAAAAAGATAAGAAACAGTAGGTAGAGGAAATAACAAAATTGCTGAGCACATGATATTGGTTTAAGAAGGTGAAAGTGATCGTCTAGAAATCGTCTGGATATTTAATTCAAATCCAGTTTACCAGAGTGTTTTTAGCTAACTTTTGAAAATAGAGCTAAAAAGTGTCAATTTTGAAATTTTTAAAATTTTTCATCCAGAAATCATAATTATTATGAAATATATGATTACAATCATTATTATGAGTTACTTATATATTACTTACGGGTTTAATTTCTAACATGTAAATATGAGGTGGAACCTGGTTCATTCCTTTTACATTAATTAGTATAGTAATTTTAGTAAAATATCAGGGTTATTTTTTTTTTTTAAAAAAAAATGTTGTAGTGGTATCCAAATATTAAATATCGAAAACAAGCCGATCCAACTATAAGCGAGATTGCACCCCCCCCCACGTCTTTTCAAAATCCAAACCCGTATATAAGCCGAAATGAAAAACAAAATTCCTGTAACGTTCGAGGAGGTTTAAAATATTGCCATGCAGATATAACACATGGTTGGAATGTTTTCTGATCAAATCACTATAAAGTAAGACTTCATAAGCTTACGCAGAGATAGATATAACTCTGGTAACCCTATTTGAAGTTTGCACATTGTTACCACTCAGTTATTAGAGCATTAAAATAATATTCCTCCTCCATCGTTATTTTCATGCGTGCGTTGTCATCGGTTTCTATTATTATTTCCAGTGTGAGTTTGATACTTTTCCGTGAGCCAAGTGAGATTTTCTCTGATATGATATGTCTCGTTTTGATGACGACTTAACAACCAGCATTATAAACACTTCCGAAAGTAACTTATTTTCTTTCATAAAGTGAAAGATAATTTCATTTTGAATTTGCAACGATTGGTTATTCGTGTTCTTCTACCAACTACCCTAGGGATTATTTGTAAATTGAATAACGAAAAATCAAAACCTCGATCCAATCAAAAGAAACGTGACCTAAGCAAATTACTCGAAGTTATATTGACGATGTGTAATGAAGCAATAGTGAACTATGGAGATGTAAGCTATGCCGAAATTAGTAGATGAGAAGCAGGAGAGAGATGGAAATGAATAATGCCCCCCGAATGTATATTTGTGCCTGTGAGAATCTAATTTGATATTGCTGAAGGAAAGATCCGACTCTGCCTGGTACAAGTTAAGCCTTCGCTATAGCTAGATAATCATCTGCTCGGACCCAAGTATCGGAGTAAACTTGATATTTAACATTTGTTAATAAGTGTATAGAGGAACCGTGAACTCATTAGGATTGTTTGTTTTCATAAAATAAATAAATAAGTGACTAGACTCGTATCTTGTTAGTGTTTTGATTGATTGAAGTTAGATAAGCCGTATGTTTCCATAGTTAAGACTATCTTCAAATAAAAAATTTCTTCAAAGTATTATAGTTTTAGCATATATATGTAATATAAGACGACACCATAATTACCAATGGTCAATGAATTTATTTTAGATCAGCGATCCTCATTTGGAACAAATACTATTTTCTTTTGCAACTGGCAGCACTCCCTGTAAAAGCGCGTGCTAAATCAAGAACTCACATGTAACTCGAACAAGTTTCAATGTAAGTCATATAAGTGTATTCAAACTAAGTGTATTCATGTAAGTGTACACTTAGTAAATTAAGTGTACTTAAGTAAACTAAGTGTATTCATGTAGTCATGTAAGTGTATTTCAATGTAAGTGTATTCAAACAGTGTGTACCGTAAGAGTAATCAGTATAAAATTTACAAAGTGTGGGCCTAACCATGGAACGAACGAGAAGAGAGAAATTTGAAGCAAGTTTTAAGTTAAAAGTCATAAAGCTAGCGAAAGAATCGAACAGCTGTTCTGCAGTATAGACGTTCGATACAACAGAAAAGGTGGTAAGATTTTGGAGAAAGAGAACAAAAAAATTCATTTAGAACATAACAATATTAAGATTACTGTGAAGCCGGATGGTTTAACTTCGACGCTGCAGCCTTTAGATGAATCTCTGAATAAACCATTCAAAGGTCATATGCGTGAACTTCGGAATTACTGGACGATCAGTGGCTAAAAGTGATTTTTTGTATCTGTCCTATAAGATAACTCCAGGTCTTGAAGGTCTTTTTTTTATAATTGAACTATCTTCTTATCCGCATTAAAATACGGTATCTGGGCTTAAAATGTGAGTTCCATTAAGTTTGTAATTTAAAATGATGGGAGAATTAGGTCACAAGAGAGTTGTTACGAAATAGTTCCCATTTGAACTTTATATAAACTCAAGAGATTAAAAAAACGTGCTATATTTGGTGATTTATCACTTGCGCGCGGCAAATGATAAAGTATCTACATGTTTACGACCTGACGCGTTCGTAAATAAGTCGAAACCCATAATTTAGCGTACAAAAAGTTCTAAAAAATTTCGGCTTATACATGCAAATATACGGTATTTGTATAAAAGTTGATTTAAATTGAAACATTAAGAATCTATTCGGGAAAATAAAAACCAAAGAATTTGCTACTTTTCTTCCTTTCATTTAACCTTCCAACGCGATCAAAGGAATTTAAATGGTAATTTAGTTTCTTAATTCTACAGATACCGCAACGGTGTATTTAAATTAAGATACTTAATGAGGCATTAACTACTGAATTATTCTGCATTCTACTTTTTGTGTATCCAGTTAACTGCCGTATCTAATTATTGACTGCTCCTGGATTTGGTATTTATTACAGTAACGATTGTGTGATATTTTGACGAAGCATTCGGAGTTTTTATCTAATCGCAGAGAGTTTTTTTTTATTGCATATAATCAGTGGGAAAATAATTGAAAAGATCACTAAAAATGCTGGCATAAAAAAAACGCTTACGCTTAAAAAAATACACACAATGATTCAGTAGTTTTTGGGCTTAATCCTTTAAATTGAATCGAAAATTATTAAGTTTTTTTCTAGTCTCCATTAATTACAATCCTTAAGAAGTATAAAAACAGTTTAATTTTTTAGCTGAAGGCGAATAAATTATAACTTGAAGCAAATGTAACAAAAAAAGAATTAGTAATATCTTATTTGATGTAATTTTTTTTTCCAACACATCGTCACCAAAACTCATCAATAGGGAAAAAAATCATCACCACAGAACAGCACAAAAGGCATTATAAAGAAATAAGACCAAGTTAAAAAAAAAGCATCAGCATCTATTTACTTGACATTTAATATTCCATACACATCTATTCATTGCACCATAAAACCCACCGCATTTACTTAAAAAGCGAAAGATTTGAATAAAATAAAATCTTTACCCGGTGCTTAAAAAAATGAAATGGAAGGATGTGAGAAACAGAATAGGGGAAAAAACAGGGAGAGGGAAAAAAAGTAGCATTTATTCGTTCTCACGGTGAAAAAGAGATAATGATATACATGATTTTGATTCGCCGAACCTACAGAAGACCACGAATATTAAGTGGTTTAAAATAAAATAAAACAAAACAAAAAGAAACAGAAAATGGATCTCGCCAAAAAATAAATAAGCGGAAAGGATGGAGGTTTGGGGCATCCTAAATCTTCAAAAAGTGTTGGGGGCTGTAATCTCCCGCGATTTGTCTTTGGCGAGGTTTGGGGATTTCGAATCCACCATTTTCGGAATTCTGGCTGGTTGTAAGAGATCTAAGCATGCTAAGTAATCCGCGCGCGGCGTTTTGGTTAATAAAACCGTTTTCAGGATTGGTGAAATGTGTATTTAGGGAGCTTCTAAAATTCCCCGAGTGGGAACATCAGTGGTGTAGTTAAAAATTTAAATTATATTTCATTGAAATTCGGTATTCTTGCAATCTTGAAATTCTATTTCTGGGGTCGTATTAATCCTTGGTGGGCTCCAAGACTTCAAGATGTTTTGGGCCCCATCTAGAAATTTATAATTAAGCTGTTCTTCAGAAAATATATTTAGAGAAAAGAACAAACGGGGTCTTTGATTTCATGTAGGTTATTAGGTTACAGAAAGGATGTCGAACCCATTTCCAACCCATGAGCTAATTTCTAACATGTAAAGGCCACGCGGGCCACATTATAAATAATTACGTTTGCAGTTTGTCTTAATTTAATAATTCTTCATAATCGAAGTACTGTTTCTCACGATTCCTATTATAGTTATTATGTTGTCTATAGTGACGATTTATGTTATATAGCTTTGGTTCATTAATAGTATTATTACATACGAAGCAGATTATTTATGTGGCAGTAAAAAGACTCCAACTTTTTTAGGAAAACCAGCGCTCTTCGTCCCTTTTTCGTTCAGATTTACTGACATTTCTATAAAGCTAAAATGAATGCTGGAGATCAAAATGGTTGAGTAATCATTAACACAAATTCATAAAAAAAATATTGTTTTGTAATGTGGCCGAGGTAGCCTAGCGATTGAAGTCGCGAACTTAAGGTCGGAGTTGTTTTCGTCGAGTCGTGTGTTCGAGTCCTGATGCTACAAAAGACCCGCTTTGTAGAGGGGCTCAGGCACGTTAAATCAGTCGATGCCACTTGGTGTGGTGTGGAGAGGGAGGTACCAGCTCAGGTATCATTCTTGTTACTTAACCGAAGTTCGAAATTACGAGGTCCTTTTTCCGATAGCTCTCATGTTGCTTTTAACGTTCCCGTTAACCGGCCATTTTGATTTCGTGAGCGTTGATGCTATGGAATTTCTATTAGCGTTCTCAAATCATTATAATTTGATCTAAGTGAATGCAAAAATGGGAATCCGAAAGAGCCAAAAATAATGAAATTTCTCCGGAATTACATTTTTCTTCTGATTTTTGAAAATATTTTTAACTCTTTTTTATTGATTCATTTGCGAGTTTTCCAGTCTTTAAAAAAAATTTTAAAAATATTTTAGAAAATCGGAAAAAAATGTGACTCCACAAAAACCTTCAGTATTTTTTGCTCTTTCGAATTAATTTTTTGCATTGAAATAGATAAAATAGTGTAGATTTGAGGATGGTAGTTGAAATTCCATAGAATTAACATTACGCTCACTAAATCAAAACGGCCGGTAGACGGGAGCCTTAATCTCTCGCATGGCAGATCTTATTTGCCAATCTCTAATTAAACCCCCGAAACTCAAAATAACAGTTCTGTGGCTTCGAAGACCTTAGTGAGTATGTGTTTGAAATCTGTTTCGGTACATCTTCGTCTTCCTTTTTATCTGTTCTTGTCCCTTTTTACTGACTGATCGCTGACTACACTTCAACAAAATCGTGTAATATCTGCTCTGTTATTCCTAAATTTGTTTCGGCTTTTCTCAAATTCGAGAGAGACGTAGATAATCCGCGTGTAAAGGAGAATTGCTTGCTACTAAACCGCGCGTTAACGGGATCCGATTGTAGTTTCATAGCAAATGTTATAGTTAGTTATCTATGATTATGAATAATTAGGTTATGAATTTTAAGACTTCCTTCGCGTAGTGTTACAATATAGGACCCGAAATTGGAACAGCTTTTTCAATAAAAAAGCTCTCGAATATTGGACTTCGCTATCTTTTAGAAAGTAGTATATTTTACATTACTATTTATTTCTATCCGAAATAATCTATTTTTATTGGCGTAAAATGTGTTCCACATTTCGTCTCTAATACTGTAGGGGCTTTAAACCTTACGCATTCAAGTGAAAATGGCGTATTTTTGGAATGTTTCTAAATTTTAAGAATATAATGCATCATAAACACATGTATGTGTTTCAATGTCGGAATTTATATGACAATTCAAACAATTTTCTGCCTGGAATAGTGCTCCAATTTCGACCAGGTTCTTTGACATAAGGCGAAGATAGCCTTAAAAATTCATTTAAAATATTTTTAATAAAGCTTTTGTTACATGCTGTTATGTTGGCGCGACCACAAAGATTTTCGTTGCGGACTGCGAGTTTTATATTCTTGAGATTAACAATAGCTAATTAAATGGATAATACATCCGTGACCATTACAGTTTCATTTAACCAAAACATCAACAGACTATAGACCACGGATTAAAATTATTTTTACGGAAAAAAATATTAAAAATAAATTATATTGCGTGGTGTAACCATTGACATGTATAAAAAAGTTTGCAATAGCATTTTCAGAGCCTTAATACAAGTGTTATAAGACATTTCCATGTTTTGCTTTCCGTTTGGCTGTGCAGTAGAGGAGCTTCCCTCAGACCACCAATTAAAAGTCCTTTATCTGTAAAAGGACGATATGTTACGTATGATGTTTAAAAAAACCGGATCTGATACAATTCCATAAATATCTGTCGAAAGATAGATAGAGTCAATTAAATCATATGTTCAGGTTTTTTTTTATATCTGTGTGTAGGAATACTTATCTATGAGAAAGGATATTTTCGAAAATGAAAATTGATAAATATCAATGCAGGCTATTATTAACAGTTTAGATAATTATCCTGTATGATAAAATAGTATCTAAAAAATCCTCACATTGGTTTTAACCAGTTCTAGAATAAGTTTAATTAATTAATTGAAACATTTCTTTTTGTAAATGTCAGCTTGAATGAACTCACGCTCGAGGAATTGTCGAATCGTAGGTTGCGAGTCCTGATGCCAATAAAAGACCCACCATGTAGCGGGGCCGATGTACTTCAAATTGGTCCAGGCTCCAAGTCCTCTCGTTGGCATGGTGTAAAAGTCTAGAGAGGGAGCTTCCAGCTCTGATGTCTTCTTCGCTTGGCTGAGGCTAAAAGGTATGAGGTACGTCACCAATAACTCTCGTTTTGCTTCTAAATGTGATGCTAATAGACAGTCTATCAACATATATACGTAAATGTTATGTAAAAATATCACTTCCTATTTATAAAAAAAATTAGCCTTTCTTGGTTGTTTTTGCCGTATGAGTAGAACCACCTTAGTAAATCATGTTTGCTTCCGGGATCACTGAGTCTAAAAATTTTACCATTCGCCCTTCCCAAAAAACTTTTACCGAGTCTATTTTGATCTGTTAAAAAGTAAGTTTTTTCGGCCTGGAATGGATACTGAGAGAGTTGTGCCAGCTCAGATATCAACCTCGGCATCTGACGGTGATCCAAAATCATGAAACAGATTGGGACCTGAAAGAAAGTCTTAAGCCCTAGTTAGCGAGTGATGGTCTTTTGGGTATAGCACTTATAATACTGTAAAAGTGTTTTAGATAGTTTTGCTAAGAAATTAATTTTATCTTCGTCTGTGGCAGTGATATCAGAGTGGTCAAGGTTGCAAACTTGTGTTCGGCGCTATTTTTGTCGAATCCTGGGTTCGAATCCTGGGGCCACCAAAGATCCGCCTTGTAGAGGGGCTGAGGGAAGTTTAATCTATAGAGGGGAGTGTGAGAGTTTGAAGAGGAGATTACCACCTCAGGTGTCGCCCTTATCACTTGACCGAGGCTCAAAAGTACGAGGTCTGTCGCCAGTATTAATATATTAATATATTTTATATAAATATATATATTAATATATTGAATATTAACATATTTTTACCTTTTTTGAGGATCAATCTATTGCTCATGTGTTTTGGTCTGTTGATTGGAATCTCTCAATATTTATTTGTATCTAGTGTTTTATTCGTATATTTTCTTCGTGTAAAGGATGTATATGTACTTTTGCTCCCTTTTTTTCCTGAGAACTTTGCGTTCTGTATGTGTTTAGTGTAAACAATATATGTGGATATTGTGTAATGTATATTTATAGGAACGAATTCGTTTCCCCCTTGTTCCCGATTTCTTTTCTTTACGCACTGAATTATTGATTCATAGCTTACTTTCTACATCTGTATACGTGTTGCAACATCCTGGACGAATTTTTGCCTTCTGTTTTACAAAAATTTGTAAAACTGTTTAATTATTTATTTTTTAGTAATGTACTTTGTATTATTATGCTTCTACATGCTATTGTTTATCGTATCGTCAAATATCTAATGTAAATAATCCAAGTAAACTTAATTGATTTTATTAAATGTTACTTTGCGATTTACTTCATGCTGCTGTGGGGGGTAGTTCATTCCCGGGATACCGATCTGATAGTTCAAAGCCCTTTGGATGTGCTCGGTCTCCTTGGCTTATTGTAAACAACTCTCATGGTGTTTCTAAGTGCGACGGCTTTATACAAGCAATCAATATGTTTCCGCCTTCATTAAAAGCCAGATAACCAAGTTACTTATATGGATAATTAAATCGTTAAGTGAAATTAGAATATTCATTATAAAAAGGCTTGACTGAAAAGTAATGTTCCCATGATCATAACTTTTTCTATATATTACTCGACTTTCACAGTTATTGTTGTACCTTTCGATGATTGTTGTCGAAACAAGGCTTTAATGATAACATTCACCTTGTTGTCAAAAAAATAGTGAGTATCCCTCAACGTGCTCGTTTTTCCTTTGGAAGAGATGAGAGTCGTAGAGTGCAAAGTCAGGTGCAATAGCTCCTCGCTGCTTACGCCTAATTTCCAAACGGTTCGATATTTTCAGTTTTCAGCACGCTAAAGAATTTATAGAGTGCTTGAGTCTTTGATTAACGTCAAACTTAGAAGACTATTGGTGATGGATCTCATAACTTCGAACCTCGGTTAAGTGACTAGGACGACACTTGAACAGGCTCTTCATTCTTCAAATTTCCACACTAATCCAGCGGGAAAGCAATGAGCATCGATTAATTTAACGTAAATCATTTGTACTAATCAGTCTTTTATGGCATCAGGGCATATAACTATGAATCAATTGCAGCATCGCCGGTCACGAGATCACTACCATGATTACCCGACAATGGTCTTCGAAAAAAAAAAAAAAAAAAAAAAAAACAAAAAACCAATTCCCTAGAGGTAAAGTAACAATTCTATTTGACATGCTTCCATAAACCATGGATAAAATTTGTATCTATAAAGCAACGTAATATATATAAAACGAAGCATTTATTGCAATGTAGATAAAGTCAAATGACTTTATTTAAACTGATATTTCACTCCCCAAATCTCAAAGCTTTGAGGCTTATTTCAATTTGATATGCACTAGCCTTGTTTATCATCATACTACGAAAGGAGGGGCTCAAAAATTACCTTTTTAACAACAGATGGCGTTGTTAAACCAAGTTGGTGCTGTCATTGTGAACTGCCATCTGTTTAAGGGGGTCACTTCACGCAGCCTTTTCCCTATCTCTGTAATGTTAAAAATGATCAATTTTAAGGAACATTTTTAAAAAATTGACTGCTTGTAGAGTTACCAATTTTTTTGTGTTCATTTATTGAATAGTTATTATTATTTTAATACGAGCTTTTTTTGAAATTTTGATTAGTTTTTTTTAAAAAAATTATTATGTGTTTTAACACGTGAAAAGTTAAAAAACAAAGAAAATTTGTGTACATTTCAACCTCTAAAATTTTTTTAAAAACTTTTTTTGACAAAAGCTCTCATAAAAATATTCCTTTATGTACTAGTAATACATGCACCAAATTTCAAAGCTATAAGATGAGTAGGTTTTTCAAAAATGTTACTTTTGTGTTGAAATTTACAGTTTTGAGATAATGCAATTTAAAGTACAAACTTACCATTCACTAATAGATATCAACACCAAAGATTGAATTGCTTGAGTAATCTGCTAAATCATCTTCTTGTCTACATTTTAATAGTCTGTTTTTAATTCTAGCTTTATTGGTTCTTTGTAAAACTGCCTTAATTGCTTTCTTTATGTGAACACGATCTGCTTCTTGTAATGCTCGACATGTATAAAATTCAGGTTGAACATTTAATAAACTTAAAACTTTTAATTTTGTAATGAATCCTTGATTAAATAGAGATATTGCTTCCTACTTTCCAGCTTTTAATGTTCCTAATTCTACATATACATTTATTGGGATTATGTACCAGATGATGCTATTTAAATTTGAATTTTGCCATGTAGGCATTTAGAAAGTAGTTCAGGACATAAAAAAACTCTAACTATTGCTTAATACAATTTATAATAACATCAGGTAAGTTATGTTTGTGTTTGTATTGTTTTCCTTTAATTATGGACCTATTATATGCACACCACTTGTCGTCACCAGAGGGCCAAAGACTGAAATACTGAGTATATCGCAGCTCATGCAATGACTCTGAGTGATTGAAGATCCAGAGTACCCCTTCAACTTCCAGTTCTCCACTATTTCCAAAGTAATTTGCGAAATACTTCCCTCTGTGTGCATTTCCATTCCTCAAATTGCACGAATATCTGGAAAATAATTCGGCATCAACAATCTTTCCAGTTTCGACACTAACTGTTGTCACGACACCATTTAGTGAAACAAGACCTCCTTTTGCCAGGTGCCATCAATAGCCCAAGTACATTTGGACTTCCATCATTTTTAAATATTATATGTTAGCAGCTATTACCATAGAAGCTTTTGCAACTTCCTCTGTCGCATTATTTAATGTGTGGGATAACTAATAAAAGCACTTAGTAATGGGAGGTAAATTCATCACTCCGCAAAACCATTTCGCAGCAGCATACCCTTTCCCAATTGATCTCATAGCATATCAAAGTCTCGTATTAACTTCATGCACATTCACTCTGAGTGACTCTAATATTCAGGACTGGTTGTTCGAAACCACAACTGACACAACATATAAATAGTTCTGTAGCCAAACCTTGGATTTGACGACCAAGATTAATATGGATACCATATTTTTTACATTTTATGCATAACATACATAATTTTAAGCAATAAGAAAACAGAGAAATGTCAATTATTTCCTTAAATTGATCAGAAGAATTTAAAAAAAGCTTCATACTCACCAGCATACTTACTTAACGTTGATACTTACCATAACACCATACTTACCATATTTATAAACATTTTGTTTATATGAAACTTATATAACTTCAAAAGAACTTGTATTTAATATAATAACATCTCTCAAACTTCTATTTCTTAAATGTTTGAGCATTAAACCGAGACATAATGAAAAATATAAATGAAAAAAGTTTTCGAAAAGAACAGATTGTCTACATTAGGCGAGTCTAAAATAGCACGTTGCATTCGATAACAAACGTTGAAATGTAAACAAACTGCTATTACTATTCACTTCAATTCTTTCCTCAACAAGTTGCTGATCGATGAAAACTATTTTCATGAATTTAAAATAATTTGATAAGGCTGGAAAGAAACATGTATAATATGTTTTGGTTTAAAAGTGGGCGTGGCATTCAGCTGTTTTGGGTCTTGACACATGTAAACAACTTTTTAAAAAAATATTTAAAATACTTCTAATTTAGCTAGAACAAAAATTTAAATTGCAATTGACGCAGAAAGATTTGAAGTTTCTTTTTCAAAAAAAATTGAAAAATCGATTTTTTGACCGATTTGCGTGAAGTGACCCCCTTAATGGCGTCGAAACAAATCTGACACTGATTCATTGGTTAGTTTCGATTGATTTCGCGTCGAGTTGCGTCGAGCTCTAGATTCATCAATATATAACTGAAACCATCAAAAAATGAGTTGGAATGATTAATATTTAGACGTTGGATTTTTTAATGAAACGTGTTGGTTACTATACACAGGAGAAGTACGTATGATAAAAAAAGCTAACAAAACTTAGGATGACAGTTCATATTCAATATTCTTCCTGGTAAAGTAAATTCAATTGGTTAAATTGAGGTGGTTGTATCTACTGGCCATTTTGATTTCGTGAACATAATGTTAATCCTGCTAAGTATCTACTTTCATCACCATGACTTTTGAAAATATTTTAAAATACTTTTAATGACTTGTTAACTTACAGACGAATAATTAAAATAGACGTAAAAATATTTTTAACAATTGGAAGGAAAATATCAAGTAGAAACCTTCATTATCTTTATTCTTTCGGAAGCACTTTTTGCATTTAAATAAAATAATCGAAATTAGAGGGGGGAGAGTAGAAGCTGCGTGGGATTAACATTACATTCATACAATCAAAAGGGCCAGTATACCAGGGCCTTAAATGAATAAAAAGGTGTCGGATCTTGTAACGAGAATATTTGATGCCTCGATGGTGGGTTTTCAATGGCATGAAGACTCGAACCAACATCGGAAACAATGCTGGCAGCGTTTCCACGACCATGATCACTAAGCTACCGCGATAACTTTTTTCTCTCTCTCGAAATGATTTTTTTTCACGCTTTTCTTGTAATATCTATACTCCATCAAATTAGTTTCCAATTAAAATTTAGAACAACATAATTGAACTATCATATTTAAGCCATTCCTAGGTCTATCTATGCCTATGTATTTAGGTATATGTATGTGTATACGCTTACGTCAAAGTTCTGCAACACGTTTTATAGAAATCTAGAGAGTGGGGATCCTTTTAAAGATCATCTTTTGTCATTTGGACTAATTTAAAGTGATGAAATTCGCTGCCAAAGGAAAAAAACTAATTAAATAAAATAAATTCACAAAAACGCTTTTGATGGTGGGAATTATTTGTGTCAAGTACTAAACAGAACAAATTATTAATTGAATGAAACCGCAATTTCTAAAGAACGAATAAAATTCAAGCTGGCTCACAGAATATGTGTGATTTAATTGTTTTAGTATCTTGTATTTCCGATATCTGCCACAATTATATCGATTTCGAATTTCATTGTCTTAACCCATTTATGTCCGTATATACAGCATCATTTCTTCAACCCTTGCGCTTCGGAATTCTCCATCCTAAAATACCCTCCTCTCCTTCCCACCTCACTAACACTCTTTTCAGATGACAATTCACACACGACGATTACGATAAACGGACTGCGGAATAATCGTCATCGTGAAGCAAAAGCAAACGATTTTTTCTCTTTATTTCCTTCTTCATCTCGAGGCTTTTTATTTATTACACTTTTGATTCTTTTCCCCCTTCCCCAAATGGCGAAAGGGAAAATATCCCGGATTATAATCCCTGCAAAGGAACGTTGAAATCTAATCGCCGCCACACAGAACAAAAGTAGATAGAGAACGAACTTAAAAAAAATACAAAGAACTAAAAGATGATAAAACCTTTCCCCAATTGAGGGATGAGAAAAAAAAATCCGAACAGACAAAAACGAATGAAATAAAATATAAAAAAATGAAATTTGCTGCTTCTTTACTATTACTATTTCCCCTACTTTGCATACTGATGCCCCGAGTTGGGGAAAAATCCATGAAATATCTGAATAAATCCCTTCTTATTTCTCAACGTTTTCTCTAGGAATCATCTACAAGGGAAGCGTACTCGAAATCGTTTGCAACCACCCCTTTTTCAAACCCCTTAATGCTTAATCCTCTTTGCAGTCTTTTTCAGGGATGGGGTAGGGGGTATTCCACAGGATATTAGAAGATAACAGACAGAATCGTCATTTTAGAATGTTTTATTTCTTGAAATTATTCCTGAGATCTCAATTTGAACGATATAAGTCAGATTTAAATGAGAAAGTGGTGAACAATTATGACAGAGAAGTGGAAAAATATTAAAATCTCCTTGAAGAGATGTATTTAGTGTTCGGTTCTTTTTTTTTTCTCTTTCTTTCTCTCTCTCTCTCTTTTGGAGGAGATTTATCGAAGTTATTGGAGTGGAATTTGAAATAAATCTGACTTGATAACATTAAGGTACAGGATTTAAAGTCGTATCTGTTTCTTGAATAATAGGACTTTTTTGGAGTTTTGTGAAAACAAAAATTTTGTTTTAAATATTTTCTTCGTCAATGAGATATTAAGTAAAGTAATTTCAAAGGCTTAAATTTATTGAAATGTGTTTTGGGTTGTACACGAACGTAAAGAAAGCCTAGAATTCAAATTTCTTAACTCTTTAAGCCCTATAATACGCTATCTGATACACACGTGTATGTATAGGTATAAAGTAATACATATAATAGTACAAAAAGTCCATGAAATATATGTATATAAGTTAATAAGAAATTATACCTAATGATAGCATATATAAAAAATTAAACCCATATTTAAATTTTGTTCAATTATTACTCTATAGACATAATATAAATAACATATTATATACTAAGAATAACTTAAAAGAGGAAAATTAGAAAAAAAAAAAACAAATAAAAAAAAAGATAAAATAATTTAAAATATTGTTTTTGGACAGAGAGAGAGAGAGAGAGAGAGAAAAGTATGGCTAAAAGCCAGTTTACACACACACACACACACACACACACACACATACACACACATATATATATATATATTGTGAAGATTTGAATTAACCCAGACACACACAGAGAGAGAGAGATTACATGCGTGTATATGTACATTATTGCTTAATTTTAATCGAATCTTTAATTTTTTTCAACAATCGATAAAAGATTTAATAGTCATTTTTAATCAATAGGTGTCATTGCTTTTGCTATAATTTTTGTAAAGTCTCTTTTTGTAAATATTTATTTTTCAGATTATTTTTGGATGCTCTTATGATAAAAGCTATACTTTAAATTAAATATTTATCTTACATTCACTTCAATAACAAACCACAAATTTTTGACGTTTGAGATAAATTAATTTTTGAAATTATGTCTATTTTCTGTGCTTACTTGCTCACATGATATGTGACGTACGGCTTTTCAATGTTTTTATTGGTTAAAGTTAAATTGTTCATCTTGTTGAAGAATAAATCTAAAATAGGTTTGTATTTCTGGATTCTGGTATGCTTTGAAAGCTTGTATAGTTTATATATATAATATTTTTTTTTTTTTTTTTTTTTTTTTTTTTTTTTTTTTTTTTTTAATGTATATATTTATATATATATATATATATATATATATATATATATAATTTGACACGTATATAGAACATCAAATTAACTAAAAACATTTCTTTTTAATATTTCTTTTTAATCCTTTTTTAATTTGAATTGAATTTTTTTGAACTTGTTAATTGGTACTAAAGGAGTCATTAGTACTAAGATATTTTTGCCCACATCCAGGATTTACTCGATTCATTAAGATGTCAAGCATTCGATGGATTGAAACAGGGTTATCACATGTTGATTATGCTAGGCATCATAATGTGTCTCGTAGTGTGGTCCAAAGATTCTAGGATCCATTTGAATTAGAAAATTCAGTATTATGAAGACCTGTTCCAGGACGCCCACGAGTTACAACCCTTGTGCACATGATCCCTTTTTATCTACATAGTACATGTATGTGTGTGTGATCAATTCAAATTATATTTTTAATTTTAAGGCAAATCAATCCTCTCAGGTAGAAAATACTCCTTTTATAACGATTGAGTCACTGGGAATAACTAGTTTTACTCAGCCCCTTTAGAGAATTCTCGTACATTCTTTACATAGCTTAGATTTCATATCCAGTATAAAATCACGTGGTTTGATCGCCCCTTTTCTGTTTTGATTGTTCTGCATTGCCATCGAGTCTGTATGACGTCCCAAGTTTAATGATTTTCAGAATGCGTATCCAGAAATAAACTGAATCCAAGAAATAACGAACCTAAAGTGTACTGTGTCTACGAGATAAAAGACTTTGAAGTTTTAAAATGGTAATATGTCCCAATTCTGTACACACATTATAGCATATATATACTTATATATATATATACACACATATATATATATACTTATTCACACACACACTCACATATATATATATATATATATACTTGAAGAAATTGGATTTTGTTCCGCGAAAGAGAAAAAATAGTTAAAAAGTGGACCGATAGAGGATACTGTACTAATCTTAAGAGGCTAATTAAAAGACAGGACATGTTGTTGTGTGTCACTTTTTATTCAAAGACCATTCCTCATGACAAAGTGCTTCCTCAATGGCTCGAAAAAAACTGGTTTTTAATTTTCCCTAGATCAAAAATCGAGGAAAAATCATTAAGAAAAGAAATTTTGAATATGCTACAACGACTTACTTATGAAATGTTTCATATGCTGTTCACCGTTTTCTGGTACAAGTTGAAAGAGCAAAACAGCCTGTTCCCCAACAGATCGTAATGAATTAGCTACGAAGTTATGAATTTGTTGCGTAATGCTTGTTTTCATTAAAGATAAGTTCGCAATTGCAGCCCCGTACACAAAATGTCTCAGTAACCCCACAGAAGAAAGCCGAAAGGGTTCAAATCAGGTAATCGTGGCTGCCACAGGCTTTTGGGAAATTCAGACTGATAATTCTGTCTTTTACAAAATGCATTTTGAGCAGTTGCTTCACTGGGTTTGAAATATGGGGAGGTGCAGCAACTTGCATAAAAATTGTTCTATTTACACATACTTGCTGTGGCATTGCTGGAATGCACTCGTTGCGCGGAAGAGATTCATAACGCGTCCCTTTTACTGTACTGGCGACAGGATCCGAAGGTTCCATCTCCTTGAAAAAGAAGGGACCAACGATAAATGCTACCGTAAACCCGCCCCACACAGAGAGCTTTTGAGAACGAAGAGGCAATGGTTGGTACCGATTCTCTCTTGCCCATATTTTTTAATTTTGAGTATTGATAGAATCTTGGAGATGAAAAAGACTTCATCTGTCCACGAAATGATCGATACCCAAGCATGTTCACTTCCTTTCGAGCAAGAAATTGCAGGGTGAAATCTTCTCGTTTTGGAAGGTCTGAAGGAACCAATTCCTGAACATGCGTAATTTTGAATGCATAACTTTGCAGGATGTTTCATGAAATTTGACAAACCGCTTTGACAAACATGTACTTAGCTCAGGCAATTCCCTGTGCACTACATGTTTCCAAAGCACTGTTCAATGCTTCTCTCAATGCTGTAGCCATATTCTCCACTGACATCGAAGCACTTCATTTCCTCCTTCTGTCACATTCACGAAGGCGTCGATGGGTGGGCGTCAAGGGCAGCACGCGTAATAGGCGCCGCGATCCCAAATGTCCTTCAGCCAGGCGCCTTCATATAGTTCGAGAAAGCACAGGGCCCCCTAGTGAAGGTGCTACCTATGCCTGGATGGCGGCCGATGAAGCAGTTGGCTGTACGCGTGCATTTCTTAGGATGTGGTGGTCTTCTCGACGACTGGTCTGTCAAGGGCGTCTTTAGCCTGGTCTTCGTGTAAATGACATCTCTCAGATCCACTGGTCCCAACACCTCCTCACGACACAATCAGAGCGGCCTAATTGACGAGCTACTCGCCTAACTGACCACCCAGCTTCCATCATGCCGATGATTCTCCCCCTCTCAAACTGCGACAGCTACTCATATTGTCTTCGAAAACGGCGTAATGGCATGTCTACCCCAGCTCTTTCTTTGTAAACGATTAATCACACTCAAACAAGCTTTGGTTACCTGTTTTATACTCCACGGAGCCCTTTACCGGCTATACGTAATGCGCAATCACGCTGTATTTCCAATCATTTGCATATCTCCCCGACATGTACCTTCATGCCAAGTTTCGTTACGATCCCGCAATTATTTCTTGAAGCGCTAATTTTTTTGTTCATGAGTATATATATGTATATATATAATTTTATCCTTTTTATTTAAATCTGATTAAAACTAATATAAATTCTTATGAAACATATTATTAAGATATTAAAAGTTATAGGTAATAGGATTAATCGTAATATTTTGACACCAGATACAGTTCCTTTTTTTCCAATTAATAAAGTTCCTTCCTTTGATAGTAATTTAAGCGTAAATATCACACATTATAATATTAAATTAGTTAATATGACTTTAAATTTTCAAAATAATTTAACTGAAATCTTTCATATTTGTGTTAAGGCTCCCGTCTACCCGCCATTTTGATTTCGTGGACGTAATGTTAATCCTATGGAATTTTGACTTTAATTCTCGCATCTTTACTATTTGATCTATTTGAATGCAATAAAGTGCATCTGAAAGAGCAAAAAATAATAAATGCTTCTGTGGAATTACTTTTTTCCTAAAATTTTTAAAAATATTTCTATTCTTATTTTAATTATTCGTTTTTCAGTTTTCTGGTCTTTAAAGAATGTTTTCAAATATTTTTAAAAATCGGAAGAAAAATGTAATTCCACAGAAGCATTCATTATTTTTTGCTCTTTCGTATGCATTTTATTGCATTCAAATATATCAAATAGTAAAGATAGGAGAATTCAAGTCGAAATTCCATAGGATTAACATTAAGGCTCCCGTCTACCCGCCATTTTGATTTCATCAGCTTAGTGTTAAACCTATAGAATTCTGACTTTAATTCTCACACCTTTACTATTTGATCTATTTGAATGCAATAAAATGCATCTGAAAGAGCAAAAAATAACGAATGCTTCTGTGGAATTACTTTTTCCCTCTGTTTCTTAAAAATATTTGAAAATATTCTTTAAAGACCGGAAAACTCAAAAACGAATAATTAAAATAAGAATAAAAATATTTTTAAATATCTTAGGAAAAAAGTAATTCCACAGAAGCATAGATTATTTTTTGCTCTTTCAAATGCACTTTATTGCATTCAAATAGATCAAATAATAAAGATGTGAGAATTCAAGTCCAAATTCCATAGGATTAGCATTACGTCTACGAAATCAAAATGGCGGGTAGACGGGAGCCTTAAGCTGATGAAAACAAAATGGTGGGTAGACGAGAGTCTTAAGGCCGATGATTCAATTTTTAAAAACAAATTTGATATAAAAATTATGAAATAGCTTAATCTTCAAAATTATAAATTTGTTTCCTGTCTTTATTCATTTTTTCCGTAATTTTTTTAAAAATATGTTTCTTAAGTAAGATTTTATGCATTTATTTTTTAATTATTTTTTTTATAAAATTTGCAGTTTTTTCCTCATTATTTTTCTAATTTTTGTTCTTTAAGAATAACATTTGAAATACTTGTATTTATCTTCCGGTATTCATATAGTTCTGACACTACTTTGTAGATGGCGTTGCGTTCTTAGAGCGAGAGTTAAGTCAGCCTTGTTTGCTCAATTTATGCACTTGTTGCTCAGCTCATGTGTATATACGTGTCTGTTCATATTCAGACGTATGAATATTTATAAATCACTCCCTTGTCTACTATGTATGGGAAAAGAATACCTATGCGCGTCTGATTCTGATGATTAATGTTATAAAGATTGTTTATCTCTCTGTGCTGAACCAATCGGGTTCAAATCCATATCAGAGCATTACACGAGCGTTCGATTCACTGACCTTTGTGGAATCTTTCTTAGTTGCCTTTCTTCTTTCTGGATCACTTCTTACTCTTATCAATACATTCACTGCAACTTCGTTTATAGCTCCCACTCACTCTCACTATTTACTAACTAACTTCATCTTAAATTATTCGCTGTTAATAAATTCAATTTATTGAGTCAATTCACTAGATCTTATCTATATAAGTCATGAGTCATCCACTGAGAGAGACTTTCAATTCAAGTACCGCATAAAATATCCCAAAACTCTGTATGAAGGGGAAAAGCGCTATAAAGCCCTTGTTATATTGATGACGGAGCAATTTCCAATCTGCAAAACTATGTCAAGTTTGGACCCTGTCTTTTAAGTAAAAACAGCCTTAGGGGGGGAAATATTCTTTACAAATTTTATAAAGAATGAATTTGCCACCAAAGGCGCTACTTTTTTTTTTTTAAATTATTTTCAAACTATTCAATTAAATGTTAGAGTTAACATTCTCTACCGGTCATTTTGATTTCAAGAACAAAATGTTAATCCTATGGAATTTCGGCAACTATCCTCAAATCTGTTTTATCTTTTTAATGCAAAAAGTGCATCCGGAAGAGCAAAAAATAATGAACAATCTAAATCTAATAATAATCTAAAAATAATCTAAAATATTTTACAAAATTAGGGATAAAATTTAATTCTGGAGATACCTTTATTATTTTTTGCTCTTTCGGATGCACTTTTCTGAATTCAAATGAAAGAAATAGTACAGATTTGAGGACGGTGGTAGAATGCCGTATGATTAACATTACATTCACTAAATCAAAATAGCTGGTGGACGGGAGTCTTAAAGCAAATGATTATATGACAATAGAATGGTTGATTGATTGATTAAATGATTGACTGTTTGACTCACTAACTCACTCATGCGCCTACACACTCGCTCATGCACTCACTCGTTTATTTATTAGAGATTGGCCAAGAAAGATATTCAGAAAACACTGTATGTCGAAAAATGATCGGATGACCATTTCGTCGCTAACCAAAACAATAGCCCCTCGAGTGGCTAATTGAAAAACATGGGGAAAATAATTAAAATTGAAGAAGTTATTAAAAATGGAAACAAAATTATAAAAAAAATATTTACTTCTACTAAATTGTCAAAATTTCTCCAGTAAAATCACGAAAGTAACGTAAACACTTTTCCTATCGAGAGTAAACAACAACATGTTATCTTACACTTAACGGAAATTTCCCTTTATTCTGGAAAATGTGACCATATCCATATTTATTGCTCTTTTTTTAATTCCTTTAATTATTTATTTTATATAATTTTTAAGCAGCTACCGGGTGCGTTTTCTCTTCTTCTTAAAATATATTACTTTTTATTTCATAAGTTTCATATTTCACAATTAGTTCTCAATCAAATTATTCAGAAACTGAGTTTTCATGAAAATATGAATTCGAAACTCATTTAAAATTTTTGTTTTTAAAGTCCGTTACAGATTTTTAATATATTTTCCAAGATAGAAACGAAGAGTAATGTATCAAAATTTCATAGTTCTCTACATAATTAAATTTCTTACAAATGGTTCTTATTTCTTAAATTCATTTATCAGGTATTAATTGTTATACTTGACAGTGATCTTCATTTTGTTACGAAGTATTTCCATAGATTCTGAATTAATATTTTTAATATAACTCTAATGGCTACGGTCGCTTAATGCGTCGCCTTTTCTTCGAGTCGTGTGTTCAAGCCCTGATCCCATCAAAGACTCATCGTGTAGAGGGGGACTGATGCAAATTCAATATAGTCGAGGTGATGCACTCTCAATGTTATAGAGGATTCCAAATCATCATGTTATCGTGGAGTGGAAGTTTGGAGTGGGAGGTGTCCAACTCAGATATCGTTCCCAACTTTTGACCGAGTTCAAAATTTGAGGTTAGACACCAACAGCCATAGTGTTGCTTCTCAGTATAATGCTAATAAGCAATCACAATGTAACTGAAATATTATTTTTTCTATATTGAAGTACTTTTTATAATTTTTGTTCCATATGGAAATAAAAAATTTAGTACTAAAGTTTTGTAAGATTGTTTCATTTACGTTAACATAATCAACTTAAAATTCTAGACGATGATATAATAAAATTACTGATTTTTTCCCCTGAGGACTTAAAAAGGAATCATAATTAAAAATCACAATTTTTTTTATTGTAAGACTCAATACAGTCACACATTTAAGTCAGTCATTTATAAGATATTTAAATATACATGTAGTGTTTTTATGTGTAAATTAGTCTCATTAAGCTACATTTTTCTAGACTAACTAATACATCTTGAAACAGAAGTAATATGTTTTCATCTATAAAAGAAATAATATACTTTTAGCCCTAAATGCCTTAACATCCATTTTATAGACTACTGACATCTGACAGTTTTGAGAATTGGAGATGTTTCCATTGTACTCGCATCACCTCACTCACGGTATTTTCAACAAGTAAAATGATGACGCGGATTTTATTACAATTTTTTCCTTCAACTAATGTCCTTTAAATGAACTTGTTCGAATGGCAAATTCCAACAATTAAATGAAACGTGATTTATCAGATTAGATTAGAATTAGTGAAATGCAACTGAGGGAATGTAACACACCGGCTGATAAGTTCCCGGTCTGACTCACAGATGGCACTCCAAATAAAAAATTAGTATTTTATTTAATAAGTATTAACCTTCAAAAGGTAGATGTAAAAATTTTATGATAATCTGACGTTTGGTTCAAAAGTTACAGTGGTTGTAGGGAAACAACTTTTTTTTTATTTTCAAAAGCATGGGGGGGGGGGAAAGAATTTCGTGTGTTGATAAGACATTGCTTTTTGATGGTAAAAACGCCCTTGAAACGAAAGCATTTCTTGATAAATGTTATCCTGACTCTGCACCAGAAAAATCGACCATTATTGACTGGTTTGCTGAATTTAAACGAGGTCGTACGAACACCGATGCCCTGGTCATTCAAAAGAGTTGGTTATACCGGAAAACGTCAAAAAAGTTCACAAAATCGTTTTGAAAAACCATAAAGTGAAGTTGCAGGAGATAAATGACACTCTAAATATATGAAAGGAACAAATAGGCTTTATTTTGCATGAACATTTGTCTATGAGAAAGCTGTGTTTGAAGTGGGTGCCGCGAGAGCTAACAATACACCAAAAACAACAACGAGTCGATGATTCCGAACGCTGTTTGAGGCTTTTTCGGCGAAATAAAAAGTACTTTTTGCGTCGATACATAACGATGGACAAAACGATTATGCTCCAAAGTCAAATCGGTAGTCAGCTGAGAATACAGCAGCAGGTGAACCTCTCCTAAAGTGGTCAAAAGCGAAACAGAGTGCTGACAAAGTTATGGTGTCCATATTTTGGAATGCATACGGTATTTTGTCCATCGATTACCTTTAAATAGGCAAGACAGTCAAAAGCAATCACTACTTGGCCCAACTGTATCGTTTGAATGAAGAAATTTTTAATATTTCGCCCCATATGTATAGAAAGAAAGTACTCCTTCTCTAAGACAATGCTCCGTGTCACAAGTCTTTGGATACGATGGCAAAACTACACGAATCACACTTCGAATTGCTTCCGCACCCACCCTATTCTCCAGATTTGGCCTCCAGCAACTATTACATGTTCGCAGATCGAAAAAGATTTGGCTCAAATGAGGAGGTGATCGCCAAAACGAACGCCTATTTTAAAGCCAAAGATAAATCGTTCTTCAAGAAAGGTATCGAACAGTTAGAGAAGCGCTAGAATGATTGTATCGCTCTTGAGGGAGACTGTGTTGATGAATAAAATCGAATTTGATTGAAAAAGTTATGTTTTCTTCTTTAGACAGGGAACTTTTATCAGCCGATGTGTTATATATGAGCAGTTACGCTTTTAATATTTAGGTTGGTAATTTAGTGCGTGATAAAAATTAGTGAGCGGAAATTATCAAGTGAGGCATCGGTATTGTATCATCCCTGAATAAGCAGCCTTTGGAGCAACTCCAGATAATCTGCATAGGGTTTGTGACTCGTGCCCTCAACTGGATTTCGCTCAAGGCCTCGAACCTGTTAGAGCTGGTAAGGACTGCAAACTTCATTTTATTTAAACGTTAAATCAGATGCCCTTAGGAGTATCACTGCAAATAAAATACAAGTGAAGGTTAATTATTGATTATTTGTGGACTGGAATAAAATTTTGTATATCCTTTTTGCGAACTCTTCATTCATTTGATTGTGCAATTTTGTGATTTTCTAAATAGTCTTAGTAATGACAACAAAAGGAGATAAAAAAGGAATGTTACAGAATGAGTTATTCGAAGGTGATAAGCGTAGCTGTACACTTGTTACTTTTCAGGATTTACCATAATATTTGCCTAACAGTCGAATATTTAGTAACAATGTGCAGCAGTTTGTGGCTTTCCATCAAAATGAACGCTGAAATGTTTTGAATATTTACAAATTCACAGACAGGAAGCGCGACTAAAAGCAGAATTTGTACTTTTTGTCTGTTGATACGGAAGCCTCCTTTTTGATTAATTGATGATGAACTTATACTTTAAATTTTGATATTAGTTTTGTCAAAGTGAACCTACGATGGGGTTGGCCATCTAGGGAAAAATTGTTTCATCAAGCAATTTTTATTGGGTAGATATAATTTTTATGTATTAAGAAAACGATTAAAATATCATCTGCAGATCAAATAATTTATTTATGCATTATTATTATTTATTTTTCTATTTTTCAAATATGTATCTGCTAATCAAGCTTTATTTCCATTTCTTACAATTTTCAGAATTGATTAAGTTGATAAGCTTGGGATAGAAGATTGAAATTCGAATGGTTTTATTAGATGTGACCTATTATATTCCTTAAAGTGGAACATTGGCATTCTCTCAGATGTTATTGAATAATAGTTACTTCGTAAAATATTGAACAAATTAAAATCTATTCAACTATTTTATGCATTCAAATCTAATATTTACATCTGATTGATAGTTTTTCATTTCAAAACCGAACTAAGTTAGAGTTGAAGTTTTCTAAAACAACTTATATATTTGTTTTTATTAAATATTAACAATGTTTTCCTGGTGTTCCATAGGAATATTGTAAAGCAAAGAAAAAACTGCAAAAGTATAAAGGAGGAATAACTACGCTGAACAAGCGATATTAATTTGGTATTTATTTTATTGATAAACAACACAAACAGCTCGGTATATACAGCTCAAGGTACTTAAATCTAAGAGCAGCCATTACACGAATTCACTGGTATCTTAAAAATTCAGCTGCCTTACACACACAAATAGGAACTAATAATTACAATCTTACGTAACAAAAGCTAGAACAGTACAATTGCACAATTAAAAATGACAATCTGAAAAACTGATTTAATGTTTTGAAAAAAAAAAAAAAAAAAAACAGTGTGTACTCGATGAAAATCATATGTATTGTCGTCTACCATATGGTTAGAAAAGAATATTATAAGACCTCAAAGTTATTTCAATAAGTTAATACTGAAAAATAATTTATGATCCTTTAAAATAATTGTTTTTTTTTTTTAAATTAAAATTCTTTGTCAAATACTATTTAACAGAAAATATACCATTAAATAAAAATTATTTGACTTGAAATTGTTGCATTTGTTATTTTTTGAATTTCTTATTAATCAGCAACTAACTTAGTAAAAATAATGGAATGAAAATATATAAAAAAAAGAACTTATTTAAAAAATAACGAAAGTAATTTGGTGCTGCAGATTTTACATGTAAATGTTTTATAATAAAAACAAATAGACACACTTCTATTTTTCATATTTTAAACACAGGTTCTGTAATGATGATATATAAATGCAGTATTATGTCATCGAATAAAATGAAAATACAAAGAATTGTTAAATAACTTAAAAAAAGAAAACAATACTCACAGCAAACATTTGGTATACAGAACGCCTTGAGTAATGAGACTATTACCATCTTAAAGACTGACTTATAAAATGATAACAAGAATAAATAAGAGTTCGTAATGCAAGGAGAGATTTCTCATATGTTTCTGAGATTTCTCATTCTTCATTTGAAGAAAAATTTATCAGATTCGATTATCGGTCTCAAAAATAATAAATCAAGTAAAAAAATAGCACTATGGTTTTAATATCAAAAGTCCTAATACACATATATGATAAAATCTTAATTTTTATCGAAATAAGAAGTTGTTTGACTTTTTATGTTATAAAATGCAATTATATCGAATTATCTGATTCCCGAAAAAACTTAGTTCTTATATATTTTAGTCCCTGAAAAATTTAATGGATAAACTCCAGGAAAGAATAAGGAAATTAAATATATTCAGTACAAAATAACTGCCATGAATATTCTGATAATATATTCTTTAATTTTGAATGGAACAAATTTAAATATAAAGATGATTAAAGTATCTCTATAATTTATAATTAAACACTGATTTAATTTACGTTGATAAAAAATAAACTGATCAAAAAAGGCATAAAATTAATCCAAGCATTATAAAAATAATATCCCATAAAAGAAATGAAAATAAGTAGACAATATTTAAATAAATTGATATATCATTCATTCTTATAAATCTTACTGAATTCTTTTAAAAAATTATTTACTCCTGATCTTTTTTTTTTTTTTATAAAAATCAAATTTCAAATTATACTTTAAGCAAATTATTTCTTATTAATTTATTCTGAGTTCCAATTCAATCAAGAATCTTGCATTTAATATATCAACATCTTCCATGCTCATTTCGAATAAAATCTTCACTTTCTCGAGATACTGAATGCGTGCTTTTGCTCAATGAATATCTCCTATGCCCATCCAGAAATCCAAAATTCGGAGTCCAATGTTCCTTAAGCACGCACTTGAAATACCCCAGACATTTCAATAAATCCAGTAAAACTTCCCCATGAGAGTCTTTTATGTCTCCTCTAAAAGGGTTGGGGTGTCACTGTTTGATGGGGCTGAGACACCTGCATACGCAGCAGGAAGGGAATAGGAACCAGTCCATGAAGATCCCCTTGCAATCGTCATCAGGATCGTACGCCAGTAGCCTGTGCCATTTGTACTTCTGCTCGCAATTGCAGTCCCCGTTGCATTTCTTTGTTTGGACGGCTCTGGAAAACAAAAGGATAAAAGTTAGCCTCTGATAACCAATCAAATCATTAATTCAACAAATTATCGTTGCTATGTTAAACAAGTCATGTTGTGACCAAAGATATGTCAGTAAGTGACAGTTGGGTATATTGGCAGAAGAACCAAAAATCTGGTTGAACTGCGCCAAACGTTAGTTTATAATGGTCGAATAGCTTTTTTAATCACATTAAAACATTTGATAAAAAATACAATGATTGATTAAAATAAAGCTAAGCATAAATGGGTACAAATCTTAAATCTCGTGTATAAATAAAATGATTCAATTACGGTGGAGATTATCCCCTAACAAAATATGCAAATTTCAAAATATATGAACTATATAAAAGGTGTTATGATGATGATGATGATTATACCCCAGAGGACAAATCATTAAAATGGGATGAAAACTGGATAGAAAATGACAAGTACACACACTCTGGGTTCCCTCACACAAAAAAAAATATATAAATCTGCGTGAAATGCAAGTATGTCCAATGCAAAGGCGAGTAAACCTGACACCCTCTTTTCGCATTGGAATATCATGCCATGCTTCAATAATGGACTTCCCGAATACGGATTGTTGTGGTTCTGAAGATTCTGAAAGTCCTGCAATGCCGAGTGAATGGATTTGAAATTTAGACCTTTCATGCCTCGCAGCGGACTCCGAGTCACACAGGATTTGCAGCTTATCGAGTCTGCTTGTTCATTGAATAAAATTCCTACATCACTAGATATCTAACCAAATTTGATATTATGCTTTCCCTGTTCATTTTACAACTGATATCTGTGATGTCAATTACCATATGGTGATTTGATAGTCACCCTCATGTGTCACCATTGACATTACGAAAATAACCAATGGATTCATAAAACAGGCCACCTAGTTATTATAGATATGTGAAACAAGTCATTAAGTCGCTTAGATATTATTTATAGTCCCAACAAGTCATTAAGTCGCAAAATACCATTGATAGTCCAACCAAGCCATTCAGTCCGTTGACAGTTCAGACAAGTCAGTCAGTAAGTCTTTAAGTCACGAAGATATCATGGAGAGTTCAAACAAGTTATTAAGGCATCATACAAACAATAAAATCACCAAATTATAGTTCAGACCAACAAAGGAGTCACCCAGTTCACAAATTGTCATTGGCATATGGAATAAGACATTGAGAATAGTGTACTATATTTTTTTGGATTACAAGATGCTCTTCTCTACAAAGAAAAAAAAAAGACTTTAATTAGAGTACATCTTACGGTCTGAAGGTAACATTAAATCGCAAATCCTTATAGTGATTGATATTCTCTTAAAAAGATCAAGCTCCCTCAGAAAGGAATCGGAGCTATCGAATTTTATATTGTATCAAAGCCATGCAAGAAGTGCCCTTGACCAATACGTTAATAAAATTAGGATAGCACCCTAATGAAGTTGATATTCTTTGCCCAACCTTTTTATTCATTTTTAAACGAATTAGTAAATTTTCCGACTAAATGAAATATTCTTTTCTAAAAATCGTTTTATAAATTTGGGATGCATTTTATGGTCCAAAAATAAGGTAAGACATCGTACATCAAGTGAAACAAATGCATACAGCTTCCATAGTCTTGAGCCGAAGGGTTAGTGTCATCAAGTTGAGAGTCTGACATTAATCAAACTTGAGAAATATGTTTATAAGCCTCAACACTGTCCTTTACGCTTATATATCTGAATGAGGATGATTGATTTCTACTTCAAACAGATGACTGATTTCTTTGAGGATTAATGGGTAATAACAAAGCTATTTATCAAATGCGACCTTAAATTCAAAAGCAAGGAAATTTATAATTTATGATCTGCTATTCACGTTAGGATCAGTTGTAAACAAATCAAGGTCACTGTTGTTGACTGCAAAACAAAATATACTTCATGATATGAATATTTATGGACAAATATTTAAGAATATGGTTTAATAAAAATGTGTATAGGTGTATGTAAAGGTGTTCTTCGCAAAAAACCGTCAATTTCGAAATTTGTAACTTATAATATTTCTCCCAAGGTTTCACTATGTCGATGAGATAACGCATTGGGGATTTGTTTTTCGGAGAATGTTCGTAATCATATTCATTGCGCAACTGTAAATGATATTTAAGAACCAAAAGACAACAAACATAATTAAAGTAGTTTTGTTGATCAAAGAGCAGATTCGTAATGTGATGCTACAACAAATACATGAAACATTTTAAATTTCCCAGAAGATTAGGTATTAATAGAAAAAGTTGTACGGGTGGGGGGAGTCATTTCAAATTTTACTCGAGGGAAAATATACTTGCATTGCAGTCTTTGGATGATCAATGGAATATTTTAAATCTATCATATCGAAAAAATTTCATTCATTAAGGAAGAATATCGTAAAGTCGTATTATCGTATCGTAGTTATTACAGAGAAATAACTGAGATTACAAGATAAAATTTTCTTTTTTTTCTTTATGTACATATTGTTGTAAATTACGGGAATTCATGTTGATTTGTTTGGTTTCAAGAAGCAGTAGGTTGAAGTAACCCGCAGCATGGAGAAGATGGAATTCAATCTGCTGAGTCTTACAATGATGGCTTGCGAAAGATCAAGAAAAGCTGGGAGAAATGTATCACCCTGGATGGTGATTATGTAGAGAAGTCTTAAGTTTTTGTCTCGATTACGTTTTAGTAATATTCAAAGCTAAAAGACGAATTTTAACTTTATGAAATGGTGATTAAAACTTTACGATATTGCAGTTTATTTCATTTTATGGCTTCCTGAACTCAAACAAATCAACATTAATGTAACTGTAATAATCAATATGATAAACGCAATACTCAATAAATATACAGAATAAATTTTATCCAGGTTCCCTGTTCTTTCTCAGTTATGATTAAAACTTTAAAAATGCCCCTTCGTATTGATTCTAATACGGTTAGAGGTGCTCTAATTGAAACGAAGTAACACTACTTACGATTCCTTATCTTAAAAATCGCCGCAATAGCATATATCATTCTTGTTTATCATTCATATCGGTTAATAACTCACAGATAATCAAATTGGATGACAATTTTCAACCTGGATATGATGTCATTGGAGTATGTTAGCTTATTTGTAAAATTCAACTAAACACTTGATTCTTTAGAAATTAAAAAGAAGCAATGTAGAAACAATTTTTCGTTTTGAATATCCAATTGATGATTATTTGCCTTACCTTGTATTGAAAATAAACTTTTTTAGCATCTAACAAGGATTAAAAGAAAAAAAAATGTTTTCTGGAACTTTTAAGATATGCACAAGAAATACGGATCACATACACTGGATTTAAATTACAATATTTTTTAAGCAAAAATCGAGCTCAGTGTAGCAAAAAATTATTGAATCTCCAGAGTTACAATTCATTGTTGAAATTTGTAAGAAAAATGTAATAGGAAATAAAAGAAGTACACAAAAGGGAGAAACAGTTGAACAAACCATTGGTGAAGCAAATAATTTAAATTACATTTAACAAGTAATATATAAAGAAAAGCTAAGTCAATTCCTACTTAAGTCAACAAAGAAATTTTTTATTTTAGTTACTTTTTATTAAATAATTACAATTAATATAAAAATGTATATTTATATGACAGAATCACAATATTAAGTGGCAAAAGAAAATTTTTTCCATTGATCTACACACTTCGTCACTGACGGTATTTATTCCTAAATTTATATCCTGCTAAATATCTTATATAAGAGAAATTTTTTTCCCTCCCATATAAAGCTAAAATTATTTGAAAATCAAATGAAAATTTTTTTTGCTTCGACGAGATTCGATCCGAAGGCAAGATGATTCTACGCCGACGCTCTACCAAATTTGCCATTGTAAGGCAAATGACATAGTAGAAGCATTCATTGGCTTATTTCTTAATTCATCCGGTAAATTAAATGGTTTAGAATGCAGTTTAGCCCAACCACCCTTGGCGACAGAAATAATTTGGCGCTATTTTACCAAATGTGGCTACCCCGGTCCACTACTCCGATTTAACGTTCAGCTAAAAAAAAAATTGCCAAATTTAGCAATTTTTGAAATTGCACCAAGAGGTTGGGCTAAACTGCATTTTCTCCAATTAAATTTAATTAATGAATAAATATTTGAAAAACTGTACTAACATCAAGTGTCATCCACTACAAGTTTAAAAAATGTAATTGAACTTGAATGGATGAATAAAAAGCATTTTATAAACGATTAAAATTTTAACAAGATATATAAATATATATAGGGAGAGTGTGGACTAATAGTAGGAATTTAAAAAAAGAGAAATATCTTAAAGGATTCAAGATAAGTATGTTTTTTTTTAAAAAAAATTCATTAAAGTTTAAATATTGGAGGGTAGCTTTGATCAAGTCAATGAAATTTAAATTAGAGAAATTTAATCTAAATTTTAATTAAGACTGAAAGAAACATTATTAGATGTAATTTTATGACATTTTTTTAAAACCATAAATAAGGGAACCTTTTATTATTAATTATATTTTAGCTCTCAGAATAATACTGAACGTAGTGTGCTAATGACATATCAATTATTTATTTATTTTTTATATAGAATTTGAGATTCCTGTTTCTGGAAACACTCCTTTATGGTCCAAATAAGAATTGAAATCCATTGAAACACACATACACATTTGAATCGATTAACTACTCAAATATAAACCTCAAAGTCCTTTTAGATAAGTAAACGCCATAAATGGCTCTTTATCTCACAGAAATCCCATTAACTTTTCATATTCAAACCAATTTACTACAAAAACGGCATACGTTTCCTTTCTTTCTCATACCTGCCCACAACACACCATTACAGAAAGTAAAAAAAGCCCTCTTATAACCGGCGCGATGATGCAATCTACCCATTTCTCCTCAAACATGGAAAGTACCAGAAAAACCGCGGGATATGAAGGAAGAAGTAAAAAAAAAAGAGAGAGAAGCAAGTGCATTAAATAGCTACAGAAGAGAAACAACAAAAGAACAACTACTCGAATTTGCCGGCAAAAACGGCAAATCCAACCTTAACCTAGAACCTGTAATTGAGCAATTACTGTCTCTTTTCACTACAAATCTACCGCTCTAAAAATCATTCGTGACTCTTCTCCATTGTCTGTTTCCATGACTGATATTAGAGAAGAAACTGGACGGAGGGGGTGGCAGTAGACAAAAGAATGCTCTTTCAAAACATCCGACGGGGGTCGAGGGTCATGCGTGGGTGGTATGGGAATACTGTCCCAGGGTCAAGAGGCCCCAAAGGCGACTGACCCCACAGGCAGATGCCGATTTGTGCTTGCTCTTTCTCTCTCAGATGTCGATGTAGTCTTGCCTGCATGTAATGGATTTCCTAATTTTTCCTGACAAGGTCTTTTCATTCATGAAACAACGAGCTCTGTCACGGGGACGGGGAGTGATTTAAGACGAAGGAACCTCATTTCTTTCTGGTTAAGTGGTAACCGAAGGCAAATAGACGTGAAATAAATAAGGTTGTGTGAGGTGTTTTCTCCGTCTTTCTTTGTGGTTTCGGCTGAAGAAAAAGTGACATAGTTTGTTTTTGTAGTTCTACGTGTAAGACGGCTGTTCTACAAGGATGAGTCAGGAATAAACGTCAAAGACCTTAAATCTCCAACACGTTTTCGCTTGAAGTCGTAAATCTATAAGGCTTTTCTGAGGTTTCGTAGGCACAGAGTTGTTAACAGAAAGTTCTCGAACGTAATGCCTTGTTTCTAATGTTTTTTTTTTCCAGATTGAATATGTTTTATAAGATAAAATGTCTCATTAAAATGAATGCTCAAAACTTAAGCATTTTAGTCACGTGATCATTTTTGAGCCTGCCTGTTGAGCCGTTGTGGTAATCAAACAGAAATGGTTGAAACATTAAAATAAATTATTTCATAGTTATTTCAAAAAGATAGTACCTGAGATGTTCAAGAAAAAAAAAAACTGTCAATTTTTTTCCTTCTTTAAAACATATTTATGTCAGAATTAAGTTCACTCATCTTTGTATAATTTTCCTTTAAAAATCTTAATTAAAATCTTTTTTTTTTCGTTTTATTAAACTAAGTACATAAATCATCGGCAATTTCTTTTTTCAAAGCACTTTATATAAACCCGTAATTTAAACATCATTTTCTACTTTCGAAAATCCCTTGATTTCAGAATTTAACCTTTAATTGAAATAAAAGTAAATTTATTGCCGGAAAGTGTTACTGTAAAATTTCGAAAATACATTATTCTTGGGAAGCCACTCTAAAAATTTCTTTAATTTCAAACATGGCGTCAAATCTTACTTTTAATATTAAAACTCTCGTCTACCCATCAGTTTGATTTCGCTAACATAATCTTAAACTAATGAAATTTTACTTTCCTCTCACATCAAGAATTTTTTTATATTTTAATGCCAGAAAGTGCATATGAAAAAGCAAAATAATAATAATAATAACAAAGGTTTTTCTTTAGATCTAAAATTTCATTCTTTAAAATGCTGTCTAAAGACCGGAAAACTCACAAATGAATCATTAAAATAAATGTAATTTTTTTAATAAATAGAGGGGAAAGAATTGTAATTTCGGAGAAACTTACTTTTTATTTTTTGTTCTTTCGGATACATTTCATTGCATTCAAATTGGTAAATAGTTTAGGTTTGAGGAGGAAAAAATTACGAGGTTCATCGCCAATAGCCTTCGTGTTGCTTCTAGTGCGACGTTAATAAAAATTGAACTAAACTAAAATTGAGGAAAAAAGAAAATTCCTTAGAATTAATGACTGTTAGCCATTTGATTACGTTCATGAAAGGAAAATGGCTGATAGACGTGAACCTTCAAACCAAATTTACTCTTGAAACTGTTTTCTATTAAATCTAATATAATATAAATTTAAGAAGAAAAATATCCAACAAGGGTCCGAGAATTCCATGGAACAAGTTAATAATCATGAATACCGTATCAAGCAAAGCATGTAATAAAATATGTAGCAAAATTGTACAATAGGGAGAATATTTGGTGAGCATTTAGGTAGGATTTAATGGTCTAAAATATATTGCTTGTCAAGCCTCATTGTAATTAAATTAATAAATGCTCACACTCCACTTAGCATAATTATAAATAGCTTCCCTCTTATAATGCAGTTAACATTATTATAAAAGCCATCTTGAATGATCTAAGCGGTTTAAACAAAAAATTATCGACATACTAGTAAAAGTTTGATTGGAACTTGAATTGCAATTCTGTAGCTAAAGGTAACTTAAATACCGCCTACTAGAAAAAAAGAAATTGATTTGCTAGAATGTGATCCTCCCCTTTTTAAATTTAAAATACGGAAATTATATTTTAACACTGAAGTGTATATATTTGTATATGCCTGTATTTACGCAAAGAAAAACCCATTTATGAGCCTATTATGTATGAGGAATTAATGATTTGTGCAAGTCATACATTAACCTAAAGGCTCCCGTCTGCCCGCCATTTTGATTTCGTCAGCTTAATGTTAATCCTAAGGAGTTTCGACTTTAATTCTCACATCTTTACTATCAGATCTATTTGAATGCAATAAAGTGCATCTGAAAGAGCAAAAAATAACGAATGCTTGTGCGGAATTACTTTTTTCCTCATATTCTTAAAAATATTTTACCTCTATTTTAATGATTCGTTTGTGAGTTGTCACGTCCTTAAAAATATTTTTAAGTATTTTTAAGAATCGGAGCAAAAATGTAATTCTACAGAAGCCTTCATTATTTTTGCACTTTCAGATGCACTTTATTGCATACAAATAGATCTGATAGTAAAGAAGTGAGAATTAAAATCGAAACTCCATAGGAATAACATTAAGCTGACGAAATCAAAATGGCGTGCAGACGGAAGCATTGAGACTCCTGTCTACGGCCATTTTCCTTTAATGAACGTAATGTTAATCCTGAGGAATTTCTACTACCATCCTCAAATCTTTACTATGTTATCTACTTTAATACAAAATAAAAAGTGAAGATTTTAAATGAAGGCAAAAAAATAATGATGGTTTCAGCGGAATTACATTTTTACTCCAATTTTTAAAATATTTTTATCCCTTTTTCAATTATTCGGTGGTTTATTATTTTTGTGGGTTTTTCGATCTTTAAGAAATAATCTAAAATATTTTCTAAACTCTAGGAGAACATGTATTTCTAAAGAAATCTTTATAATTTTTTGCTCTTTCAGATGCATTTTATTGTATTCAAAAAAATCAAATAGTATACATTTTAGGACAGTGGTAGAAATTCCATAGGATTAATATTACGTTCACGAAAACAAAATGGCCAATAGACGGGAGAATTAAACCCCATATTGCATAAAATCTCTTATATTCATAATTTTAAAATTTTCTGGAGTCCTTATGAACAAAATTATATATACACAGAGCTTAGTTATTATTTCAAGGATTAAATGTAATAAAATTTTCAAATTTTATGATTATAAATTCATGCAAAATGAATTATAATTATATGCAAACTGAGGGAAGAAAAAAAAAACCCAGTCGTATAAGAGCTTATCATAAGGAAATTGATAGTAGCATTATTTTTCAATAAAAGATTAATTCTATAAATGTACTTTAATGTCTTAAAAAATTCATTCGAATTCTTTATTTACTAAAATAATGAAAAATTATTCTCATGTATTCTTTTCTAGTCAAGTATTTAATTAATCTGTTTCAGCTCTCTTGTTGCTGTTTTTAATGAAATCATAATTATAATTATAAGAACATTGTTTCTGAAATTCTTTCATAATGAGCATGTGTTATAGTAAATGGAAATTTAATATAAGCAGCCATTTTATTTGAAAGCTATTCATTCAAGAATTAAGTGAATATATTTCTATTTCAGGTGCTATGAATACCATTCTTACTATCAAATCGAATCAAATTACATTTCGATAAATTAGTTTATTGCTAGAAGTTTAAATTGTACATCTCTCTCCTGAAAATTCTCGGTAATAAACTTCCAAATAAGCCAAAAATACGAGATATGTGATTAAATATAAATTATTCTAATCCTCGAGTCAGATTTGAGGTCATTCAAATACTGTAAATGTACTTTTTCCTCCATAAGGCGCTGTAGGCAGAAAAATCGCTATGTTTGCGACTATCATAAAAACTCTTGCTCCTTACTCAAAAAGATAATAATGCACGCAACGGAAGATTTCTATTTAACTCCAATATTTCTGACCTTAGAAACACGAAATAATATTACAAATAATATATAAGGATTTACAGATTTTGCACTGATTTGATAAAACGATGTGATATTAGATATGACAATAACTATCAAATGAAAACGAAAATGTTTGAAAAGAAAACGCATGTTCCAAAGCAATAATACTGTGACATCTTTATATCAATCTAGAAAATAAAGTAATTTGGAACACAGCATTTTTTCTTCCACTCGCTGGCTCGTAAAAATTGCTTTTTGATAATACTTGTTTTCTGCAAAACATCGAATTATTTCCAGAAGAATAACTACATACTTTTATGATTAAGAATATCTCAGTCTTTGAAGATGGTTTTTAACTTTCAAAGAAAAGAATAATCATGGTAATTTTTTACATAGGTGCAATGCGTTTCCTTAAAATCTGAATTTCATATTTATTTCTTTTTATGGAGTTTTTTGTGTGGAATATTATACCGTGATAAAGATAAAATCTAATTCCATTTTATAGTATTAACCAAACAGTTCAACTCAATACAAATATAAGCAGAATTTCTTTGTTTGTTCTGAAAACATTTCAGTAAAACTTAATGTGGAGAGAGGAGAGTAATAATTTTTTATAGAACTAAGTAGAAAGCGTGCGTTTTAATTTCATCATATTTTCTTTTTTTCTGATTCAGTATTATATTTTCAAAAAAAAAAAAAGTGACAATAATATTTATGACACATTTTTAATGAGTAACTTAAATATTTTGCTTTTATAAAGGAATTTAAAATACCATTTGCTAAATTAAAATAATTTAACTCTTTGTTTTGAATGTAAAATGAATTTAATTTATGTTCACTCGAACCTTCATTTACATATGACTTCATTTCTGAATTAAACACGGATAAATTCCCATTCTTTTGTAAAGGAGTTGAAATGGCTAATAGATTTCTAGTGTCACTGAAAATGGCACTAATAATTTAAAAAATATATCAGTTTGAATCATAATGATACTCTAATGAATGTAGACCATAATGAAGAAAAACATATTTTTCTTATTTAAGAAACGCAGCTCTACCGCTTTTTTCTCTTCAGAAATACTTTAAGATCTTTTATTGTGTTGTTTGAATCGAAGGTGTCTCTCAATAGATGAAACGTGTCTTATGTAGATTATATTAGAATTATTGAAGTGAAATGAATAGGTTTGATTAATCGTATTTAGAAGCAGCGAAGAATTTTATACGAAATTAGTGATCGAGAGAGAAACTGAAGCTATAAGCGAAGGAATAGTGACTGCATTGTCAAGTGCAAGGAATCACCAGATAACAGCCAGGAAAGATCAACATCGAAAATCAAAATCTCACCCCTAAATCGTCTAAAGACATGAAAGCGATTAGTTGGAAAAGAAAGTATTAAATTATTGGATTAAATGTTGAATTCTGACGCGTATCCTATGTTACAGTAGACTAGTGATTGATTCTTGATTATTTATAGAACTGAGTAAAACAACTTTGTCATTATCCCTGTTTGGACTTTATATTCCTTTGACTATCGATTAGTGACTTTGTAGCATTTGCCCTACATTACTTAACTCTGCAGACCTCATAAAGTTTAATTAAATTGTTCAATAGTCTCCCGAATACAATTGACATCAGAAAAAGGAAAACACAGTTCATTTATTATTTCGTAGGCATTTTAACTTCTGGCGTTGTTGTTGAAGAGAGTCATCCCACTATCTTCACAGAAGTGTAAGGCCACTCACTAACTCGAATTTCAATTAACTCGCTTGAGTCCTAGCTTAGAATTAAACAATAAAGTATTAGCTTACCAACTCGCACCGGGGGAGTCACTTCTTGAATACGGCAGATTTGGATCCTTTTATTCTATAACAAGGAATCACTTTTCTCATGAATCAACTATAATAATTCACTCCAATTAACTTACAAGTATCTATCAGCTACTTTTCTCATTTGTCATCTGTCCTTTAATTCCTTAAAGCTCTATTTCGTAAATGCATCACTATCCCTAATTCACATCACTTCACTTCATCTAATATGCCTAATCACGTTTCATTTGGTTGTCAAGAGGCTGTGACTGTATGCAAATGAAATTACAAATATTACACAAATGAAATTACAAAATTTACCCGAGGTTATTGAAGAGAAAGCCGTGAATAGTACAAAGTCACAACTCTTTTAATTGTGAATAGTAATAACAGGAGAAGAAAATAATACAAGGAAGTTGCAGATTATATGAATTTGTGCAGGAAAAAGAAAAAGAAATAGAGAAAAAATCTTCTGAACATTAGAAATATAAATTTAAAAGCCACCTAGGACATTATTTTGTGCCCGTGAACAGACTACAGAGGACCTTTTAATGTTCTTTATGAAGCATATTGTCGAATGAAGAAACCCAAGCTAGTTGTGGTCATGAGAAGAAAGTAAAACTTCGAGTCATGGATTTGAGTCTTGATGCCACTAAAGACCCACCGTGTAGCCGGGGAAAATGCGCGTCAAATCTGACGAGTCTCAATGTCTTCCCGTTGGCATGGTGCGGAAGTATGGAAAGGGGGTGCCAGCTCAGATGCCATCTTCTTCCCTTGACCAAGGTTCAAAATTACGAGGTCCGTCGAAAATAGCCCTCGTGTTGCTTCTAGTGCAACATCAATAATTCAATCAATCTATGAGAAAGGATGTATGACTTAGTCACCATCGTTGACAACATTTTGGAGTATTTTTTTATGATGCTGTTTGAATTGAAATTTTTTTTCTCCCAGTAAATGAAACACAATTTAAATAAATTATATTAGAATTAATGAAGTGTAATGAACGGAACTCATGAAATGTATATAACAGATCAATTGAAAAGTCCCCGGCCTGATACACAGATGTTGCTACTAGAATTAAATCCATATGTTTTTTAGTTATCCCTAACCCTCAAAAGATGCGTGTATAAATTTAACAGCTGTCGGATCATTAGTTTGTGAATTATAGCATTTTGAGTGAAGCAACTTTTGTTATTGTGAAAAAAATAGATAAAAAGGAATTTCGCGTGTTGATAAAATATTGCTTTTTGAAGGGAAAAAATACAGTTGAAGCAAAAACTTGGCTTGATGCCGAGTTTCCGGACACTGTCCCAGGAAAATCAACCCTCAAGGATTGGTATGCTAAGTTTAGACGTGGTGAAATGAGCACCGAAGACGGTGAACGCCCAAAAAAGATTGTTACCGACGAAAACATTAAAAAAATCCACAAAATGATTTTGAATGACCGTAAATTGAAATTGAATGAAATAGCAGACACTCTAAAGATATCAACTGAACGTGTACATCATATCATTCACGAATATTTGGGTATGAGAAAGCTCTGTGCAAAGTGGGTGCCGCGCGAGCTCACTTTTGACCAAAAACAAGGACGAGTTGATGATTCGGAGCAATGTTTGAAGATGATCAAACGTAATAAACCCGAGTTTTTGCGTCGATATGTGACAATGGATGAAACATGGCTCCATCCTTTCACTCCGAAGTCCAATCGACAGTCATCCGAGTGGACTGCACACGATGAACCCGCTCCAAAGCGTGGGCAAACGCAACAGTCGGCTAGCAAGGTTATGGCGTCTGTATTTTGGGATGCGCATGGAATAGTTTTCATTGACTACCTTGGAAAAGGAAGGACCAGCGACTATTACATAGCGTTATTGGACCGTTTAAAGGACGAAATCGCCGAAAAACGGCCGCATTTGAAGAAAAAGAAAGTGCTGCTTCACCAAGACAATGCACCGTGTCACAAGTCAGTGAAAACGATGGTAGAAATTCCTGAATTGGGCTTCGAATTGCTTCCTCATCCACCGTATTCTCCAGATCTGGTCCCCAGCGACTATTTCCTGTTCTCAGATCTCAAAAGAATGCTCGCTGGGAAGAAATTTTCGTCGAATGATGAGGTGATCGCCGAAACTGAGGCCTTTTTTGAAGCAAAGGACAAATCGTACTACAGAAATGGTATCGAAAAGTTGGAGGGTCGCTATAATCAGCGTATCACTCTTGAAGGGAATTATGTTGAATAAAAAAAACTAATTTTGCCAAAAAAATGTGTTTTACTATTGTAGGCCGGCGACTTTTCAATTGACCTGTTATAATCATGAAAATGTTTGATATGAAGAGTGATAGTCTAGTGAGTGAGTGATTATGACAATGAGCTGACGTTATCAAGTAAAATATCTATATCAAACCTGGCACGGAATTAGAAGCCTTAAGAAGGAATCCATATAGGATATACAATACAAAAAAAAAAATCTTGAACCTTATCTTCAATTCTTCTGAAGATTCAAATTCGATGGGTTCGGTAAGACAAAAAGTATTTTGTTATTTTAGACGTTATTAGACAAACTATAACAATGGCTAAGTATAAGTAATAACGTAGACTCGTATAAAAACTCAATGCCACAGATAAATTGGGTTACAGATTGTAGTAGGTCAAAGTTTATATGCAGGTCTAAACAAAATAACTTGGCTGTCCTTTTTAATTAACTCTATATTCATTTGTCTGTTTTGTTTAGTGACATCAACATATTGAGAATGGTTAAAAGAAGTAACATGTAATAATAGTTATATTGAAGTAATATAATTATTTAGTAGTTTTATCTCAAATTTTATAATCGTGGAGATTTAGTTTTAACTGGAATCCGTTACATGTATGTTAATGCATATTATCTGGAAGCAATGTTATTAGTGAATGACGATGAAAGAAAGGATGCATTTCACATGTTGGGTAATTTAAAAGAGTTTATTTTGATTAAAGTTTTTCTTCTGTTTTGTGTGAGATAATGATGACAGTCTAGAACCATTTTTTAAAAAAGTTGAAGAAAGGAAACATTCCTGAATAAACTTTGGAAGTAAAGTCCTCAAACAAGTTCGTCATTTAACCGAGGTTCAAAATTACGTGGTCCGTTGCCAATAGCCCTCGTGTTGCTTCTAGTGTGACGTTAATAAAACCAAACCTTAAGCAAGTAATCGTATACAAAAAAAAAAAAAAAAAAGCCCGCCCCACACTTTAAAATTACTATAATTGTATCTAATAAAGAATATATCTACATAATGTATCGCAATCGCTTATGGTATCACTGCTGAACATTGTGACGTCATAGTTCTTCTTTTTTTTTTTTTTTTTTAATGAAATTCAGATTTATCTTTTGTTCGGATGATGACAAATTAAGAGCAGGCATTTAAACTTTTTTTTTCTTTCCATTTTACTTATTTATGTAAAACACTATTTCTCGAAATTGGAATGTTCCAATTTTGAATTTTTTGTACGAGATTATTTTCAAGATTCTATTGTCAGAGAGATTTGGTGTACGTCCAACCCTATTTTGTATTCGTCAAATTTAAAGAATTAAAAACATTTTTTTACTCTCATAAAATATTTCTAAGTAGTTATCTATGTTATTTTGAGCACACAACAGGAATCCCGAATCAAAGTAATATTTGTCCTGCAAGAGATAAAAAAAAAAAAAAAAAAACAGTCATTCATCAAGGTTGGCTGATAAAAGAGTACATACACACTCAATTTTCTTTAAATATTTTAAGCACTTTTTAGATGGTATACATGACTATAAATTGATAATCTCGAATTAACCAGTTATTCTGTAATTTTATGCGAAATTTCGTTGTCGTAACTTGTATTATAGCTCAATTTATGTTAATTGTATACCTCGCTATTCATTTAAATATGGCCCTCGACGACATCTCTTTAATAGGTCAGATTGTATAAGTCTCCATGAAGTAAGATATATTATCTTTCATTATATACATTAAACAAATCCCATCGTGAAAATGTGGAGCTTAAACTGGATGCACATCATAAATAAAATGAACTTTCGACATTCATAACATCTGAAACGCTTTATTACTAAGGCTGAAATCTAGAAGTACCGACAGATATATCTGTAATTATTTTGTTTACGAGTGCGGAGCTTGATTGAAACATTGCTTTTAATAGAAATTAATTTGTAAGAATCCTTGAGGCTCCCGTCTACCGGCCATTTTGATTTCGTGAACACAATGTTAATCCTATGGAATTTCTACTCAAATATTTATTATTTTATCAATCAGAATTCAAAAATGTGCATTCGAAAGAGCAAACAATTAATGAAGGTTTTTGTAGAATTACATTTTCTCTCCTATTTTTGAAAATATTTTAGAATACTTTTTAAAGACCGGAAAACCGATAAGCGAATATTTAAAATAAGGGTAAAAAATTTTTTAAAAAAATCGGGGGTAAAATATTATTCCGCAGGAAACATGATTTTTTGTGCTGTTCCAGATACATAAAATAGTAAGGATTTGAGTAACTTAGCAGAAATTCCTTTGGAATAACATTACGTTCACTAAGTCAAAATGGAATGTAGACAATTGCTCTAAGTAAAATAAGTTTGCCGAAATTTAAGTTCATTTTTCTTCCATGTTAATATTAATGAGTAATTGGTAAATATTTCTTTTTCAATAAATTTTACTACGCATTTAAATAATTTTTTTCTTAAATATTTAAATAAATACACTCAAATATTTAAATAAATATGTACTTAAATATTTGAACAAATTTCCATTCAGTACTAAATATTTTGCAAGATTTTATATTCATTTATTCCATATATATATATATATATATATATATATGCTAGAACCTCATTTAATTTTTGCACCCGCTGCTCAGATATTCTAAGGGTAGCTCTGATCGTACCCCAGCTAAAACGAGTGTAACAGTTCTAAAAAAATATTTTCCAAAAAAAAAATAATAATAAAAGAATTTCAGCTTCTGAGCATTTTTGAAGTAGTGGCACAGGAAAAAAAAATTATGACATCACAACATAATTCACAAAGACAGAACTTATCCCTCACAAAAATCCTCTCATTATTTCGACTCGGACCCCCTACCTTCTCCTCTCGAACCAGACTGATGAAAAATCCCTGTTTTCACGTCAAGTGGAAGGGAGGGGGGAAGGAAAAAGAAAGGAATCGGTCGGCAATAGCAGATTAAGACCTTTGACACATTGCGAGCTACAAAACACCGAAGACCACCTTTCGGTAGCCTTTTTAAGAGACCTCAGCCGCACCCACGGTCCAAGTTAAGAACTTCCAAGAGCCTTAAAAAGTTTTTATTCGGGTCGTTTTACTTTTTTTACTGCGCACTGTCAACGGTCGGGAAATAATATTGCGAGGAAACGAACGATACGCTTTTTTTAATCTCTGTACTCCCCCCTCCCCGTTAAAAGTTTCGATTCCCCCCTCCAGGGGCCACACCTCGAGGCCGCAATCATAATTGAATGCCTGCCCCCTGGCCACTGCCAATCTCTTATTTCGTATGCCATTAGCTGGTGTCTTTCGCCCACAAAAGCATCTCAGGGTTGGGGGTGGATGCCATAGTGACAAGGTTAGCAACGCAATCTCAGGACTAGCACTAGGCCATGTTGCTTTGTGTGTCATCGACAGCAACTACGATGCCAATCATGTTGGCAATGAAACTGAAGAACATTTTTTTATAATTCGAGCTTTCGACTTCCCATACATGCCATTTGAAAGTTTCCTCGGCATAAACAGGTTAATGATATGGAAGAGTTTCGAATTTTTTCTGAAAAAATTAATTTTACTCTAATTTTTTTTTATTTACAACTAATTCAGTATAGTGCATATCGAGACGTTTTACAAAAAACGAAAAATAGAGCATATAGAAAATTGAAAAATTGCTGAGCTATCTTTACGAAAATTAAATTGAAAGTTGTGTAACTTAAAATTCTTGAATAAATCCTCAATATATATAATTTACTTTCATTATGCATGATATCTAAAAAAATTAAGTCATATTTTCCACATTTTATTAAAAAAAAAAATAAAAAGAGAGAATTATTTGTAAATGGTAAAAGAATTTTGTAAAAAAGACCGATGAAGTTACAAGTGTTGAGAATTACGTTTTATTAAATACAGTAGGCTCCTTGAAGACGCGATTTAGAAATACACGAGTCTTCTTTACTCGCAGTTTTGCTATGGATTCCTCAATAACCGATCGCTTGGTTTATTGCCCCCCCCCGGGGGGGGGGGACATATTTTTTTTTCTTTTTCTTTTTATGAAATGTAGATTAATCATTTGTTCCTATGACGTCACGACTTCCTGTTAAGAGCAGACATTAATATTCTACTTTACACAAATACGTTCTATTCTATTCTCGATTTTATATTTTACACATATAAATCTATATTTCTCTGAAATAAAATTTTCCAGCTTGAGCTTCTTTGAAGAGATTTTTGTCCAGATTTTGTGGTCAGTGAGATTTGTTGTGCATCCAAAAATTATATGTGATTAAATTTTAAGAGTTATAAAAAAAATTTCTTATACAAATAATTTCTGCCAAAAGAAACAAAAGTCGTATTCAATCGAGAAAAACCCAACGATATTGGAATGAATCCGAAGGGAAAAGTCAAGTAGAGATTGTAGAGAATTTAATCTCTCTTAGTTAACACTACATGGATGGTTAAAAAAGGAAGATAAACTTCGTCAATTTGTTAATAAAGTTGGGAATGATAAAGGAATTACCATGAAAAAATTGTTTGGTTTTATTAGCTTCGCACTGGAAGCAACACGAGAGCTATTGGCGACGGATCTCGTAATTTTGAAACTCGGTCAAGTGACGAGGCAGATACCTGAACTGGAACCTCTATAGATTTAACATGCATCAACCTCGGCTGCACGACAAACAAAAAGGGCTATGACGGTAGAAAATATCAAACTGTGTCTGATTTTTCTGATTTTCGCACAAGTTGTTATATTAGGTAAAGTTATTTCTGATTTTCGCTCAAGTTATTGTACTTTACGATTGACTAAACCAGCAGTTTAGTAACCAGAGACCCAACAATCGAGTGTTAAAGGCATCAGATGGTAATACTTTAAATGTGAGTGGTATACAAGTTACATTAAACCAGGCCATGTGAGACAAACGGCCCCGTTTTAAATTTCAATAAAGTGTTGAGGACAGCTCTAATTTTAGAGAGCGTCTCTTTTATCAAATATCCTTATTACGCTATGTGCAAAACTTCATTTACTAGCAACGATCATTTTCGTTAATATTGTGGTTGAGGTAGTTTGGTGGTCGAAGTTTTGTGGACGTTTTTGTTTTCATCAAATAGTTGATTTGAGCTTTAATGCTTCGTATTGAATCTGTTCAAGTCTCAAGTCCTTCTTTTTGGTATGGTGTAGAAGTTTGGTGAGGGAGATGTCTGCTCAGGAGTCGTCCTCGTCACTCGACCGAGGATCAAAAAATTACTAGGTCCGTCACCTATAGTCCTCGTGATGCTTCTCAGAGCGACGTTAATTAGTAATCAATGAAAAATTTTCATTATTATTACGTCAAGTATAATATATTTGGCTTGATTGAATCTTGAAATTTGAAGCTTTCGTCTAAATAAGCGCGACTCTAATGTCAGCACTCTTCATTAGTTTGTTTTAAAAAATTATTATTCTAACAAACATTTATCCACATAAAGTATAATATATTGAAGTAACTAAATTAATTTTAAATGTATTTATTCATAATTAAATATATATTGATGAGTCTTTTAAATCGTTCTATATTTGTATAATTCGGAATCGTAACATTTGAAAAGGTAGATTACTACTTATTTGAATCTTGAAAAGTGGCTTACTTAGATTCTAAAATTAAGTATCAAAACATTTTATAATATATATCCTAACTATATTTAATATTTAATACTAAACAGTTTTATCGAGAGGTAAGTCAAAGAATTTTTTTATATAGTATTAAGGCTCCCGTCTAGCCGCCATTTTGATTTCGTGGACGTAATGTTAATCCTATGGAATTTTGACTTTAATTCTCACATCTTTATTATTTGATCTATTTGAATGCAATAAAGTGCATTTGAAAGAGCAAAAAATAATCTATGCTTCTGTGGAATTACTTTTTTCCTCCGATTTTTAAAAATATTTGAAAATATTCTTTAAAGACCGGAAAACTCAAAAACGAATGATTAAAATAAGAATAAAAATATTTTTAAAATTCTTATTAAAAAAGTAATTCCACAGAAACATTCATTATTTTTTGCTCTTTCAGATGCACTTTATTGCATTCAAATAGATCAAATAATAAAGATGTGAGAATTAAAGTCAAAATTCCATAGGATTAACATTACGTCCACGAAATCAAAATGGCGGGTAGACGGAAGCCTTAAGTGAATGATAAGTAAAATTTTGAAATGTTAAGAATATGATAGATATTATAAAGTAATCTTAAAGAATACTTAATATTTAGGTTTCAAAAAATAAAGTTTAATATTAACATACTTAAACTCAAAATTTCTGTCGTTTTAAAAAAAAACGAATAAAGTCAGGTTGAAAATTCTGTTAGAAATACATGAAAAATTTACGTGCATGTATTCGTCTTAAATAAAGGCATATATGTTAAAAACCGTAAGTTGAATTACAGTATTTTTAAATTCGTACATAACTTACTGTACTTTGATTATTGATTAGTACGTATATCAAAATGCTTCCACAGAAACGTAGTTATAAAAAGCAAATACATTTCATCAACTCCAATACAAACTGTTCAAAAAGTCTAAACAATTTAAAAGAAAATCACCAATTCTGTACTGATTATTTAATTTCTGATAAAATTATCCTATAAATGAATTTTTATATTAAAACCGAGTTTTGTCAATCGCTTTTAAATCTTAGATGATTCTATATCTCTTAATTAAATTTTATCAGTAATAGAAAATTAAAAAGAAAAAAAATTATTAAGTAATGCTAAAAAGTTACTTCTACATGTTCACCTTAACGAGGAAAAGGGAATAATACGAAAGTTCTAATGCGTTTTAGGAAGTAAGTGAAATGTACGTGTTCCAAAATTTAAAAAACTGAGGTAGAGCGAGAACTCGACACCCGAACACACCAACAAGCTTACAGTGTGACACAAGTTTTTTAAATATCATTAGGTTTCTTTGTTCTCGTAAGGAGGATTGCAAAAGCCTAATTTTTATCATTATTCCCCAGATGCCCTCTAGCGTAGCATGTAGCAATGGATCTCTAGAAAAGACTGGTTAGTTCTATTTAAATTATTAAATAAATGATTTCATACCATTGTAAGTGAATGAAAAATAATTGGTGGTCAATTTAACGAAATGGAATCTGTGATATTTTTCTGTTTATTTTGCATGTCTATAAATAGAAATTAATTAATTAGTGCGCTTTAAAAAGTTTTTTCCAAATTAATTAGCGCGCTTTAAAAAGTTTAGACCAAATCTCTGGTTCAGATTCAATAGAAAAAGAAGAATTGAGAGACTCGACATCACAATCACACGAATGGATAAATGGGTGTGTTTTTAATTTTGAATCTATTTAAATACAATAAAAAAAGATCCATGGAGGATTCATCAAAACATAACATGTTATTTAATGACTTATAGCTTAATATTAGCATAAGGTAAGTATAGTTTGGAATAATATTCAGTTGCAGTAATGTTTCAAAAAATAAGCAAATGTTTAAGAAAAGGGTAAATGTTTGAAAGAGTATATGAAGCTGCAATGTCTTGATATTTCAAGAATTTAAATTCCAATGAAATTTTAGCATTATATATCCTTGTTGGATAAGACACCAAAATGGATTTTTTTTCTTTCTGTCAGAAATCCTTTACCAACAACGTTGTGCATTTAGCAATTAAAATACTTATCAAAAATCATAAAATAAACTGCATGTTTTGGAGCTCGCTGCTTACTGGTCAGAAGACTCCCATTTCGTAGAGAAATCTAGTTTATCCGAAGCAGACCTCCGAGCAGACGAATCCAGACTACGGTACCGCCCCCTCCCACAAAAACTCGGTGACGTATGCTCCCCGGCCGAAACTGTGGCATACCGGTCTTCACTTAGCGCACGTGACAGCCACCAACTGCGCTAACAAAGGTCCATTCCATTCAAAAAACTTCTATTCCCTCTCCCCCTTCTTCTTCACAAAACCCACCCCCGACATAAAAGCGCGCACGGGCCTGTCATCGCCGAACTGTCTGGTCTGGAATGTAAACATTCGGGCCGCCGAGGTACCCCCGCGAGCACAACATAATATGGACGTACATCACCCGTTTGATGGCTGATGGCGAAGAATGCGCAAGGGGGGGGAGGAAGTAAAAAAAATAGTTATTATTTTATTTAATATTTTAAAATGTGATGAAGGTTGTTGCTGCCCCTCCCACCACCGTCTATTCTTTTGTAACCAAGAGAGATACATCTGAAGTAGGAGATGGAAAGAAAGTATAAAAAGACCGGTTTTTTGGGGGATAATAATCAACGATTTATAGTACTGCCTCTGCTGATGTTGCACCAAATTAAGGAAGGCTTTTTCTTTGGTTTTGTTTTTAGAGTGTTCGAGAGAAGGTTTTTCATGAGATCACGACTTTTTATTGTCTGTAAAAGAGCAATTATTATTGTTTTTTTCTTTTACTGCCGAGTTTGAAGGTGATGCGAGTTTTGTATCTGAAGTACGCGTCCTTTGTTGTAATTGTCAGATTGGTTGTTCAATCATTGAGAGCTCGCGTCGCAGGCTATGGAATCATTTATCTGTGCTTATACTGATTGGTAAAGTTGTTGTTGATATTTGATGATTAAACCTGAACTTTAAAATGAAACACATGAATTTACCAGACGTAATGGAATGCATCTTTACAGGATTGAAAGCATTTTCGAAGTTGGTGAACATGTGTGACCCTTCTATAAATTTGAAGTCACGCGAAGATTTTGTAATTAATTGGAAATAATCAAAGAAATGAGAGAAATAAAAAGACAATAAGTAATACAAATTCAATTTTCTATTCTCATGAAGGAAATCAAATTAAGAAGTGGTCAGTGGACAACAAGGCAAAAATGGAAACATCAAAAATCTTTTGAAAATTAAGTAATTTGATATTCGTTTTGGTTAATTTTTTGAATCCCCATTAAAATATAAATTCAGATTACTTTGATTTATAGGTTTTTAAATTTTTAATTTTTACATGAATTTTATAATATATAAAAAGAATAGAGAGAAATTTCTTTAAATGAAGGAATTTTTTATAAGCAAGCATAACGTTACATAGCAAATCGTTGCATATTTCAACAAGTTGACATCTCCCAAAGCATGCAGCATGATAAAAAATAATGCTGAAAAATCAGTCAATTACAATACAAGACCTACATATGAATTCATTTAATGTATATCATCTTAAGATCTATTAATATGTTTAATGTTTAAAGAGTCTCATCTCTATAAGTTTGACCTGCGTACAAAACGATGTTTTACAACAAATAGTGATAATGAACAAGATTTTTTAAAATTTTCCAACAATTTAATGAAAAAACTAAATATACGTTATGTATGTCATGAAAAATATCTATATACACTCGTATGCAATATTAAGAGAATTTGCACATTATGTCGAATTTCTGAAAAAGTAATGGACAAATTTTAATGAAATCGCATATGATTATAAATTTATAACAGAGAAAGAAATGTGTCATTTTATATACGCATGATTATCAATAAAGCTCAAAGTCCAAAATCCACATTGAGATATCGAACTGCAAATCAGTCTAATATGGGGTAGAGTCCTCTCGCTCTGCTGGACAGGTTCCACTGCGTGACGGCATACCAGACAGGAGGTAATTGAGGAGTCCTTATGGAACTCAATCTCACTCCTGCTGCAAGGCAGTTTTTTGCTCTGGGATGGTCCTCTGAGGAGTTGGTGAAATGAAATTGCTCTCTCAAAAGCGTCCCAGATATGTTCTATAGAATTAAGCTCTGGGCATCTAGTTGACCAATCCATGCAGCGAATATCCTCTGTTCCCAGGTAATCACTGACCATTCGACCCCATGTGCATGAATGTTGTTGTTCCCCAACGGAAACCCAATACCAACTGTGCCTCTTGAAAGTCGAACATAGAGCTCTAAGATTTTCCCTCTACAAATCATAGCGATCAGGGAGCCTTTGTCAAACACATCCAGGGATGTGCTGCTTTCTAGCATTAATGCATTCCCAAACCAGTAATAATTTCTTTTTACATCCATACCTGTAATGATTCTTTTCCCTGATGAGAAGCATTTTTTAAGTAGTAAACTGCTACAGTATTAAAAACAAATCGTGGCAATAAAATACTACAAAGTTGAAAAAAAAGTTCTACAAATATTTAGACATATTTAATAAATTCCCTCTGCTTTTCACTTCACTGGAAAGGGATATTTAAATTTACATGTAACGCTGTGAAAGATAAAATATGAAACTTATTTTATGTTATGTATTTAAAAATGACTGTTTTAAATAAATAAAAAAAAAGGGTCGAGTAAAAAATATTCAGCTTTATATGTAAAATTAGTGTAATCAGAATAGGATATTAAAATTAGTTGGTTGACTGAATGAGTTTCTGGCACTTAATCCTTATGGAACATATTATGCCAAACCCAAAGTGAAAATTAAAATTGGGAGCCATTTTTTAGTAAAAAAAAAAAAATTCTTGTTTTCTCTTAATGAATGAACAGAGACGGACTGAAACAACAAAAATATGTTGCAAGAATCACTGATCCAAAAAATATTACGTTTTCGTTACTAGTGAGCATCCAAGACTGTTTTCGATCGATGTTGAGTAGTAAGACTTGAATTTGGCTATTTTTTCGGATTAAAACAATCCGCTAAAATTTATATTATATTCTGATTTCACTACTCAAAAGAGAGAGAAATATTTCATCATGTAACTCATTTAAATTTGAATTAACTTCTTCTGCTACAAAATATATTTCATGTATCTTCTATATAGTTATGCATAATTGACGTTTTACTATGTGCCGGCCTTCCATCAATATTTAACTCCACAAATATCTTAGTATTATTAAAAAGTCAATAAGTTAACAAAATCCAATAGAAGAAACGTCAGAAAAAAAAAAAAACGGAATTTATTATTTATCAACACAGAATATGTAAAATAGCTCATTCTCTCGAATTCTTCTTACTCACTTTAATCCAACCTTATATATAAACAATAAGATATTAAGGTAGAACACTCGTTCCGATTCACACACTTCTAATTTATAACAGGTTCAACTCTTATTATTGTAATTAGGAGTCATTTCTAATTAATTTCAATACAAAAGATTAATTATGACGATTCAATCCTTTATAAGTATCTATTAGCTTGTCATTATCCTCTAACTCCTTCCCTTTCAGTTCGCTTACATATCACTATCCTTTTTTCATCTAAGAGCACTTCTTTTATTTTTTTTAATTTACCTAATCATGTTTCACTTGGATTGGCAAGGAGTTGTAATTGTATGCAATTCAAATTACCAAAAAATCCCCAAGGTTAGTGGAGAGAGAATCGCGATTAGTTCAACATCACAATTATACTTGCTTAAGTGTAAGAAGCATTACAAAATCTGAAGGACACTGTGTAATAAATGATTATACGTATCATAGTCTCACGAATAAATATTAATACTAATAAGACATTTTTTTTTTCGAACTAAAATATGTTCTGAATTTGAATCTTGCTTTAAGACAGCAATTGAAGATGATCTTAAAATCCAGCAATGACATACACTCCCTTTTGTTATCAAACTTCAGACTGCAGCATTTACAGACAATCACGATGTTTTTGAAATTTCATAAAGCTCGTATATAAACATGGCCTCTTTTGTTTCCTTCATTTATATGTTTTGAAACTAGCCAGGCTCATAAAAATTCCGATATCCATTACCACAATTAAGTCCCTACTGTTACCCATCAAAAAACGGTTGGAACCACAAAGTCTCGAAACTGTCACCTAAACAAAAGCACTCCATTTCGCTTTGTCATAAACACAAGACACGTCATCGAGAGAGAACTTCTAAAGGTCAGATATCTCAGACTCCTCTGACGCGGGGAACAGACAGCTCAATTAAGACATTCCGAAATCCCCTCCGCTAGAAATCGAAACGACTGTCGTCGGAAGTACATCAAGACCCTTCTTTGCATCCCCTCCCTTTCGGTAAAAAATAATTTTTAAATCCACCCCAACAACCATAAAACGTCTAAAAAACACTCGTCGCAATAATTGGCGGAAACAGCAGGATTCCCTCCAAATTATTTACTTCGCATATTCCCTATATCAAGCTGAAAACCGTTAATAGGAAAGGCATTCCTGTCCCGTCTGGTGTCCCAATAACGTTCACGGTGGGACATCGGGACGTTTGGCAGAACCCGATGACCCAGAGATAAGAAGTGGAAGAGAAAGATAGGGATCGGTTTTATAATGTTGACTTTGTGGTTTGCGTAAGAAAAAGATCGCTTTTCGTGAAGGGGGAGGCCCGATTTATGGGAGGTATTTCTTTTTCTTTGTTATTTCTGAGTGCGTAAGAACACGACTGAAGACTGATGAATGGAATCAGGAAGAGCGTTTCTCATTCCGAATGGCTACCTGTTCGAAAACTACTAACCATCGATTACGTCTCCAGTATTTTTTAGTTAGTTATGGACGAAAGGAATTTTTTTTTATCCAGCAATAATGATTATCTTATTGCCATTGTGGAACCTTATATAGGGATTTTTATTTTTGTTTTTGCATGGCATTTTTTTCTCCTAAAACCATTATTTGTTTGCTCTGCATCATGGGCGTATAACATAGACAAGCTTTTAAAATAATTTTACATGTATTATAATTTTTAAAACCGGTATATTTCATGTGTTATTACTTAAATAAAATATCTTTAAGTCGGATACAGATAACTCGGATCTCCGGCTAACCCAGATTTTTTTTTATTTGAGAAGCGAGTTGCAAGTTTCCATAATAACAATTAATTGTTTCATATATGCACTTTGCAAAATTATTTCCTTCTTTGAAATCTTCTAACAGCTTTGAATATATGAAAGGGGAAGAAAGGAGGCTAACTTTATAAATATTCGTGCAAAGTCATTGAAACCATAGTTACAGCTCTTATCACCAGTGATAAGTGGTATGCAATGTTACTTAACCTAAGTGGAAAATTCAATACAGCAACTTTAAGTGCACTTCTAGTATTCACTAAATGGACAACGATTCATATCAAACTCTTCTACTTCAATCTTTTAAATCGAAGAAAAGAAGCAAGATGTAATCTTAAACCTTGAACAGCGGAGGCTCTCTCGCGCTTCTCCCCTTCATCTAACACTTCGGGGGGACTTCAAATGAATTTTGTTGAATTGAAGATCCCTCCCAATGTCTAAAATGTGATTTACGTAGATTAGGTTATAATTAATGAAGTGTAGTAGATAGATTTGAATAATTGCATTTACAAGCAGCGAAGAATTTTCGGTGACAGGTGATTTTCTCCGAAACATCGGAGGATGTTTTCCTACCCCGCGGATGGGGAGAAAGTTGCTTTTCTGACCTCGATGCGGCAGCGGTGTTTCGAACCCTGGATCAGTGGGTCCAAAGAATGTTGATGGGTCACTTTTTTTTTTGCTATGCTTTAACCAACAAGGCTGAAAAAGACGTCTCATTCTGGCTAGTTAGTAAGGCGTTTTAACTTCTAGCTTTGTTGTTGCAGAGAATCGCTGCAAATTTAATACTGAGTTAGAAGTTGGTGGTAGAGAATGAGCAGAAGGTATGAACGAAGGATTAATGAGCACCTTGCTAAGCTTGAAAAGTTATCGAATAACAGTCAGGATAGTAATACTTAGAGTACAGGACTCGAAACCTCATTTCTAAATCTCCTAAGGATTGAATACGAGTGGTTCATTAAGATAAATACTAAATTAATTACATTAAACGCTTATAAAACGCTATGCTATATATTATATAAACCCTTATCAAACACATATAGGTAGTATTGCTACAGATAGCGTAGGTTAAGGGTTAAATATTGATTATTCATAGAACTTAAATAAAATAACTTGTTTATCATCATAGTGTGACGATATATTTATTAACGACTATTATATATACGATTTATATTGGATGAAGAAGGAAGAGCTACAACTGTTATCTTGTTTTTTATGTACCTTGTCTTCAATTCCAAGATTGTGACTAGTCACAATTTTTATTGAAACAGACTTTTTTTTTATCAGCAAATACATATAAGAATGGTTTTTTTAAACAATACATATAAGAATACATATAAGAATGGTTTATTTAAAGATGGACTGAAAGACATAAAAATAATTTTTTTAAAAATGTAAATTAAAATACATCACATAAATGCTTGAGGCATTTAACTGGGAATAAAGAAACCATAGACTACACGAGCATAGCTCAAAATATGGTGAAAAATTTCAAAAAATTAGTTTATCAGATGTCACTAAAACGTGATTTCTTATTCCATTGCCTGCACTTTTCTCAGGATAATATAGGAGCAATTAGCGATGAACATAGTGATCGATTCTAACAACAGATATCATTATAGAATCTCGTTATCGATTGCAATGGAAGGTAGCAATGTTTGCCTATTACTATTGGTTTTTCAAAAGAAAATATATCGATCAAATATATAAAAGCAAAAACAGGTACTATTGCACTTTAATTAACATACATAAAGTAATTACCGATAAATTAAATATCCTAGCTACCCTTTTATATACGAGATCGAACGAAGTTTTAAGGCTTCAGATTCTTAAGAATTATAGTATGCTATTTTACAATAGAAAAACTTTTTTACACCTTTTAGTCCATCTTTAAATAAAAGTTTTAGAAAAATTTTACTTAAATTCGTTTTAGTCTGGAAATTTAAGACTAAAACAACAGTTGCATGAGCTATAAGTATGTACAAAATTTCAACTCAATTGGACGTTGCTAAGTGCAAGGCCCATTCTAAGTCCATAACTGCTTGAGCATACCACAGCATTTTATTGTCACCGGAATCATACGCGCGTGCAAAATTTCAGCTCGATTGGAAAAAAAGAATAGTTGATGTAGATGGGAGGAAGGAAGTGGTTAAGGTAGGAAGTATGAATTAAAATTGGAGTACAAATTTTGATCTGCAAGGATAAACATACTTATGAACATTTAAATAAAAATTATTATAAAAAAAGCAGAATACGGTATTTGCTTGAAATACACTGTCGAACACTTACTGGCAAACTTCTTGCTGTATTGCTTGTTGCAGATGCTGCGTGTTGACTATTGCTCGTATTTTCCCTGCGCTGTTCGACGCCCAATAGGGAGTGACGATCTCGACGGCTGACTCACAGGCATCCACTCTGGAAAACGACCGAAATTCATTAAAGCGGAAAAGAATTACAATGTAAAACAAATATGGAAGAATTTTTTTTTCTCTCAAACAGTTTATAATTTTTTTTAACTTAATGTAATATATAAATGTTTATATTGAAAATATTCTTAAAAATTTAGTGTCTATTTTTTTTTCGAAAAAGAAATGGAATTTGTGTTACTGTTATTAACACATTCGGAACAGGAAACGAGAATTCTAGTTTTGATAGAAGTGTGGACTTTCCTGATACACTCTTAAATAAAGGGGTTATATAATTCAATGGTACATTTTTAAATATTTCAGAGCATATATTTCCATTGCATACGAGTGTTTTTTTATTCAGTTACTCACATAGTAGTGCTCAATACGTAAGTTTGATTTGCGTTTTGCTTCTTACCAAATTGAATAAATGAATATTTATACATTTGCGACAAGTTTTAACTACTATTTTCTTTAATAATGCAGTTTAGCCCAACCAATTGGCGCGGTTTCAAAAATTGGCACCAAACTTGGCGATTTTTTTTTTTTGGCTGAACGTTAAGTCCCTAAAACGGACCAGGGTAGCCACATTTGGCAAAATACCGCCAAATAATTCCTGTCTCCAAGAGTGGTTTGACTAAACTGCATTCTAATCATTTAATTTACCGGATGAATTATAGTTAGTTAGTTTTATAACGTTTTTATGTATTTCACTTGGTGTGTGTGTATCAGAGTGTCATCAAATTTTCAATAGTTAATTTAACCAACTTCGCATCAAGGTAGAGCTCTGAAATTTCGGGAACCGTTCTTACTCGCCTAACAATGCAATATTTAGACATTTGCGACAATTTTTAACTAATATTTCAATAATTTTTTTAATAAACTTTACCACCATATAAAAACGTTGTTTTTGAAAACTTTGGTTTTTTTATCTCAAATTATTTAATGATGACTTCTTATATCTGTGACATTAAAAAACAAATAAAGATCATAATGAGAGAGTAATTAAGTATAAAGTTTCCAAAAAAAAATGCATTAAAGTGTACTGAATTTGCTAAAGTGAATAATTGTTGTATGCAAACTCTGTGAAGTATAGTTGTACAAAGGAAGTTGTTTTACAAATGTATGCACTGCTTATGTAAAACTTCTAATTACAAAAATTATGATCAAATTTTTTATGCGTATATGTCGAAATATTTTATAACACTAAAATACCCCAATTTGTATGAAAGTTTTAGGAAAAAATAGCCTAATCCAAAAGTGTTAAATCAAAAGACCGAAATCCTCCAATATTAAAATTTTTCCAACAAGTTTTGGTTCTTTCTCGGCAGTGTACCAATACCAGAGTGCAACGTTTGGTCGCTCGCTTTGATTTAATCTAAAATACTACAATTATCAGTGACATGAAAGAAAAATCATTCTTGTCGCTTCTTATAAATTGCACTTATGTGTTCAGTTTCCTAGCGACATGAACGTATGTCGTGATTGTTGCTCTTAAGAAAATAACATTACTTCATGTACCCTTTTGAGCATGCATATAGGTACCGATTATTAAAGCATCAATAAATTTTACTATTGTTATAAATTTTATTACAGTACACTGATTTATACAATTTATTACATCTGAGGTATCTTTACAGGCAATAATGCATAGAAGTATTTAATGCTTAAGAAATTTCAAATAAAGCTTAATTATTTGAAGTTTTGTTGATGGGGATGTCTATTTGGGGTATGAGCCTTAAATTGTGAAATGTAGCAATCAAAATGATAAATACAACTAAATCTATTGTGGGTTATTATATGCGATTTTAAGAGAAGAAAATAAAAGGCCTGGTGCTTGCTCTTGAAATTAAAATAATACCCCCCCCCCTTTTTTTTTTCTCTCTCTTTTCATTCAAGCTTTCTGAAGAAGGTAATCCGAAAAAAAAAAGAGCCCTTTTCCATGAAAAATTACTAATTTATAATTTAATAAAATTCTAATCAAAACAGTCAATATCATATTTGGTTTCCGAAGGAAAGACTAAAATATGCACATAAACGGGGATTATATATAGTTTCCATCAAAAATTGACTAATATGAATCGCCACGAGTACTTAATGTCCCGGGTGTCTTAAGATCTTGACGGAGGTTTTATGTCCCTTTTCGAGATGTAAGTATTTTTTCCTGTTATATGACTGCTCACTGTCTCAGTGGTTGTGATAAATTTTTATGACATGTTGTACGCTTTAATTTGTTTTTAGTTTTATGTTACTAATTGTATGCACTTAAGTGTTATAATTTGTATATAGCTGCATGCTGTGTTATCAAAATACCAAACAGATGTAAACATAAATACAAAACATTTCTCTCTCTATTCAGGAATTACAAATAAATATATTTATGCTCTTTTATATTAAAATTTCATCACTTTTTTTACCTATTGATTACAGAATCCTTGAAACTCCGGCACGGCATTATGAAAAGTTTCTTTTGAAACTAAACAGGTAGATGAAAAACTGTACTTAACTTAAATGTAATCTAAATAACGTTAAAAAGAACCGCCTCTACTTTGTCTTATTAGCCACCTAAGGGGCTATTGTTTTAGGTGGGGCGCTTTGGCTTACCAGATTTTTTTTCAATTTTTTTTATCATTTGCTTTAATTTCAATTACATTTAGCTTAAATATATTCAATTTAATAATTTACCGTTTGCATTAATTTTCATATAGTTAAAATTACTAATGTCCATTTCTCGGTATTATATCGTTTACTTTAATTCTTTTAATTGATTGAGTAATTTAATAATAGTTATAAGAAAAAGCTCACCTTGGGTGGCTAAATCTCTGGGGTGGCTCTCTGTGAAAAGCTTTGCACACAGTTTTTTTTATTATAATTGTTGTTATTTTAACATTAATAATTGTTTAGAGAATTGATCCTTTTTATGTTTCAACTTTTCTCATAAATTCTGTGTTATTTAACTAATCAACGCCAATGATGACTAAATGAAATATGAATTTGCACTCATGTCAGCATAAGATTAACAATTTCACAGAAAAGAAGCTTACAATGCTTGATACTTTTTTTCTTAAGAATGAATAAGTCCCACATTCTCTAATAAAATAATGATCGTCTTCAAGAAATTTCGGGTTGGTAAACTTTCTTATGTCCAACTCTGAATTTCTCACAGCATTTGATTTATTGTCAAATATATAGGGTGGGGCGTTCAATATGTAACCTAACATTTATATGTAAATTAGTGTTATTAAATGCAGTTATGGATAAAGTAGCCGCATGAGTGGCAACACTTGCTTATTCGTATCACGCGACTTTAGTTAACCTCGCCTAATTGCTTGTCCTCCCGTCGAAAAAAGGCACTTGAGGTAATAAAATTATAATTAAGCATCTTAACTCAGGTTTTAAAACATTTTGCCACAAAATTCTTAGCCTACATTCTGGTCGTGGAACTTTTATCTAAGAGTGCGTAATTAGAATTAATGATCCACACAAAGATAATTGTAGATATTAAATATTATTTGCGGTTAACTTAAGTCCTATCGACTGGAAAAGTATTTAAAAGAGTTTTGAAGAAAATGTTTTTCAAATGTTATTTAAGTAATTAAATCGTATATCAGAGGAGGAAATTTGATTGACATTAATTTACTCTTGATATAATTTTCTTTATGGAACATTGGAATAAATATTGATTAAGCTGAAGTTCAGAGAAAAGTAAAGATATGTTTAACTGAGTTGTTGATTTCTCCCATTTACTTTATGTTTTATATTCGGGTTAGAAGAAATGACAATGCTTTTCTTGTACTTAGAATGCATTGAATGTTGGTATTTCATGTTCCATTTTATGAGTTCTTCATAACTTGATTTGTTATTATTAATATTGATTTGTTAATTTCGCTATTTTTATACTCTTTTAATCTTTTTGAAAATAATTAAATTTAATCTTTTCTATTTCGCTGTTATAATAACTATTATATATTTATGATACTAAGTTTTATATTTGATATTTATCTTCTGTTTATTTGAATTTTGGTTTTTACCTGATTTAATAAAGTAAATATTTAGCGGAACAGTATGGCTTATTCTGAAGTAATTTCTCATCTCAATGTGAATCCTATGAAAGAATTCATTTATTTTACATCTATTCTTCTCCATTTTTTCAGTTCTCTGATCTTCTCTATTTTTTTTTTTTTTTCATTTTTCTGTTGGTTTACTTTATATTCAATCAATCTATACTTTTAGAGTCTATTAAGTAGTTTTATTTAAAATTGTTTCCAGAAAAATTTTTTCTTCCGTATTTAATGTTTTGCTCTTAAATTTTCTAAAACATACTTTTATAAATTGTATTATTTTTACATTAATGCTTCTAGCATATTTTTATATACGATATTTTTACTTAATAATTTACTAATGATTTTTATGTAACTTAACTTCTTATTTTTTCAAATACTTTAACGCTTCTTGGGGGAAATTCATCTTATTTACTGATATAACTTCATTTGAACTTCTAATTTATGTGATCCATTTGAACTTTGTGGTATTATGTTAATAAGTTTACATGAATCAGCATTCTCCCATGGTTTCAAACTCGTAGAGTTAATCCCTGTTTTACTTTTTATTTCTAGATAAAATACCTAAACAACCAAAAACCTAATACCACGTGATCTGAAAAATCCTTACATTTTAATTCTAAACAGAGAAAGTTTCTTCCTCTTTTGATTGAGCTACGGAAGTGAGTGGACGTACACTTTGTTGCGTCCTCACCTACCGCAAAGTAATTGTCTCTCTCTCGTATAATAATAAAAAAATCATAAAGTTCTGAAATATTTAAAGCTTCTTTATTGTGCTATATATATATATATATATATATATATATATATATAATCTATGTTTTAACCAATTCTAAATATTTAGGGGCATGAGATTTTTTTAAAAATATAAGTTTAGATTACTTATTTATAGTTTTCAAACCATGAAGGCTTGTGCAATTTTAGCCAAATTTACACAAATAGTTCCGGTGACCAGAAAATTTTTACTCCATTCAAATAACAGCAAATGGGAGCTTTTCATTTTCTGTACAAGGTCACACAAATTCATCTACAGCGATCTTAAGTTGTGGCGCGCGGTTCCACAACTTCGCATTGTTTGGCGATCCTTTTCTGGTTTGGCGAAAATGATTGATGGGATTTTTCACAAGTACCAACAATAAGCTAAGAAAAATATGAACAATATTATTCATTGAAACCTACTTGTTTGGCGACGCCCCAAACGCCGTCCTCGCCCTTTTGTTTCTGCTGTGAACAGGATGACCGTCGTATGTCTCGAACTGATCGAATTTAAAGGCTGGGGTGTTATTTGAATCGTCCTCGTTGCCGAAGGAGTACTCCCCCACCATGCGTTTGACCAGAGCTTTATTCTCATCAATGAATTTTTCGATACGGTCTCTGTAACAAAAGTTGTTTCAGTTAAAAGAAATAAATTAAAATCTTACAACATTCATATTATTATTGAAAATATCATAAAAGATAAAATTCTTCTATTGTTACTTTTTGCTCATATTTTTATGTAATTCATTCAGTATCTATCAAAGATTAATTAGAAAATTTTGCGTTTAGCAAATGTTATGGATATCTTTCGTTCAATGCATTTCAACAAATTTGAAATTTGTCATTAGATTTCATTAAAATTATATTAAGCAAACACTTAAAATTTATGGGTATTTTGTTGTTGTTGAAAAGACCCTATTTTTAAAATATAATTATATTCAAAAAACTTTACAACACTCATGTAAACATTAGAAAAGTTATATATTTCTACTTTTTGAGAAAAATTAAAAAAAATTAGGCTGTGTTTGTTTTAAGATAAACTGAGAAGCTAAAATGCTTCGAATTTTTTTACATTTTATGATTTTGCTGTAAAAAATAAAGAGCACTTCACTGATACCGTATATGTATTATTTATGAGAATTTGAAGATTAGACCGTTCGAAAATTGAGCTTTAAAATTGTTAACTCAAGTACAACCCATGAAGAAAAATGTCTCAATTTGTGACTTTTTCATAACCTTAAGGTTATGGTACCTTCCTCAAAATCTACAATATCCATAATACTGAATTTTTGCACACTATGAAATGAAGTAACATTATTTTTTTTTCAAGGAATACTCACAAATTGCACAATATTTGCAAATAATAATAATAATAATAATAATAATAGAAAATACAATTAATTTAAGTAAATTTTTAAAAGTTTTGAATGTTATTAAATTGAATTTTTGAAATTATAATTATTTTCAGTGTATTGAACACTATATTACTAAGTAATGTGTAAATTTCTAGAGTTATAATTGAAGTAGATTTTATGCAAGGTATGCCTAAAGGTAAGAACATGATTTACAAATGTACATTGAGTTAATGATTATTAATTGCTAACACATAATTATTTCTATTTATAAAAGTGAATTTCCTTGCAAAAACAGATATCTTAATGTTAAACTATGACTTCTTTTGCTTTTAATTTAAGAAAGTGGGGATTATTTAAACTTGAAATAAAATAAACTCATTTTTCAGTGTCGGAGGCATCAGAATTGTCTCGATAAAAAAATAGTACTCATAGATCCCGGTATTTCGGAAAAATCGTTTCTGCTAACAAAATGATTCGATGGAAATTATTTCTGATTTTAAATTAAAATGAAAAAGTTGCAAAGGTAATATTCATTTTTTGAATTCAGAAACATCACAAAGTATTTTAAATAATTGATACATGTTTCTTGGAATACTACTTTAATTACTGAGTACTCTTAACGCTAAGTGCTCGTGACTTATTCGATATATTTATGAATCCAAACATTTATTTATACTTACTTAAATATAGTTACAAAAAAATAGTAAAAACTATTTTTTGAAAAATTATTCGTAATTTTTATACTAAAAATATGTAAAAAAAAAAAAAAAAAAAAAAAGCGTTCACAAATAACAGTGTCTTAAATATTATATTCAGCAAATATTTTATCGTAAAACAGAAAGAAAAAAAATATATCTCAAAATAATTTCGAAAAAGGATTTGAAAAGTTATTGAACCATGAATAAATCATAACGCAGAAATTATCTGTTGCAAAAAAGTGAACTTTAAAAAATAATAATTGTATAATATTGTAAAAGCAGAATGCTAGTAGTATTTTTATTTTAAGGAAAAGCTATTTAATTTCATAAATGGTAAACACGATATTATGTTTTTTTTTAACTAGTCATGTGTGTGTGTGTTCTGTTCCTTTTATGTAATAAAAGTTTAAATTCAATACTTAATCTATTAAACAAAATAGACCAAGTCTGAGTTTAAATAGAAGAGCGCGGAGTTTTATTTCACTCTATTTACACTTTTTAGAAGTATATATATATATAATCCTAATCCAATTGCTTGAAAAATTAATCCATCAAAATGTTGGGAAAAATTCAAACAAAATATTTCCTCTTTATAAGTTTAAATTTAAACTTCTCTACCAAGAAAAATCAAATTTTTCTCCCATGGAACATAAAATAAACATATTTGTCTTTAAGATGATGCATTAAGATCATGCATTATTCGTTTATAACAAAAAAATGCGTTTCAAAAGTGTGAGAATTTTTTAACTTACAAATTAATTGTTCTATTTACCTCTTGCTCCTCTTCTCCCTGCCTGCCCGGCCTTCTTCCCCATCCGTAGAACTGAGGAAAAATAAATGAAAAATAATAATTTAAGTTTCCTTTTGTTTGTTTCATTTTTTTTGAACTGTTAGTCCGGAAGGCAAGGGAGAAAAGTAGCAGTAGTAATTGCATGCAAAGCACAAACAACACTGAGGCGCAATACAAAGCAATACCTCTTAAGAACAGCATCACACAGAGAGAAAATGCATTAGGCACAGTCAATAAATTAAGAGGTAGAGGATATTGCATCAAAATTATTGTATTTAGGAAAAAAAAAAAGGAGATGAGCCTGATATGTAGTTGCTAGCTTGAGGAAAACGACTCGGAAGCTTTGGGCAAGGAATTGGGAAAAACATGATAACCGAGCAACGGCCTCGTTCTTTCAAGGTAATTCTTGTTTTCATTTGTTCATCGCAAATGATCACTCCACGTCGAATCTCTAGAGTATGCAGCTACAATCAACGCTCAGTAGTCACGTTAACAAAGCTCGGGAAGGCAATTAAATTGAAACGTTCCAACAAATTTCCTCGTGGTGTTATGATGTTGCACGGAAGCTCTAAGCTACACACAATCAAACAGCAAAGGAACAATTGCAGAAGCTCAAGTGAGTTCTCTGCAGTATCCGTACAGTCCATGTCTGTCCTATTGTGAATTTTATATTTTTGGTGACCTAAAATACACTGCAGGAACAACAGTTTCTAACGGACCATGAAGTCAAAGTGCATATCTATTTTGTTCAAACAACAGCTGATGGACTATTATGAGCATAGCATTCTACTACTAGTGCCTCTATAGTATAAGTGCCTAAGCTATTTAAGACAATACTTTTGAAACTGCTAAACCCTTTCGGGGAGGGCATGCTATTGAGCTTCAAGCTTTTTGGAGGTAAGTATATCATATATGCATCAGTCCCAAATGTCACTAACAGTCAGGTGATACAATAGAATCATTAAACTTCCATGCTAGTGTATCTTATATACATCTGAAATCATACACCTTAAATCAGAATTTCTTAACTCACTAGATGGAGCTTTATGTACACAGCAGTTAAATTAATTGAACCATTAGATGGTTAACTTTGTGTCTGCCAAGGACGTTCTGATCGGAACGCCCGGATGGTATCATTCTGCTGCACTATCACACGAGATCAAACGCAGCGAAAGCATCAAAGCAACTTTTTCAGAATCTTAAGAATAAATCCTATACCTCCCACCCTCCATAGTTCAGATCTGTCTCCATGTGTCTTCTATGAGCTCAATAAAGCATTGAGGGTGACAACAGTTTCAAAGTCATGAAGGGGTCTAAGAATACGTCAGGATTGGGTTGAAACAGCAGCTATAGAACAATTACGAATATATGACATCGAGAGACTAGTGTTATAATGGGATGAATGCCGACAAAATTTCAGAAAATACTTTTGAGGTTGTTTAAATAAATTTTGTGAAACAGCTCCTGCCTTGTTATTCATTGACTGTACCTGATTTTAATATTCTAAGTGTAAAAGTACTTTAAAAAACAGTAATGAATTTCAGTACACACAATTTTTTAGAATTCGCAAATATAAAAATACTTAATATAGAATAAAGTCCTCTGATAAAAAAAAAACACATTTAAAACACGTAAGATGAACACAAGTAAATAAATATTACAATAGAAGACAAAGATTTTTTATACCGCAAAAATTTTTAAATTTTAGGAAGATGAATGCAAAATTAATTACTGTAATACATTACCACAAAGATGTATATATGAGGTAGTTTACCTTATTAATCATTTGAAAATTATAAATAAAGTATAAGTTTATTTTTAATAAATAAATTTTAAAATCAATCAATACATGGATTATTAAAGCTCAGAAATTGTTTTTTTTCTTTTTCTTTTTTTAATTTGTGAGTCGGCATGTTAGAATAAACAAATATGTTTAATTGTTAAAAAGGAAATACAAAAGTTAATTATTAAAAAGTTAAAATGAGTTACAAATATATTGCCCATGAAACGTCATTTTTACTTTGGATATGTATTTCCAGGAGATGGACAATAAAGTTGATTCTTCCGCCTTATACAAGGGTATCCTCTTAATATTTCAGCACAAGCTTCCAGCCACAGAGTTAGCGCAAAAATTGCCAGAGTCGCCTGAAAATAAAATTAAAATTAAGGTTTCAAATATATAAGTCACCACACAACATATATATATAAAAACTGTTGTTCATTATCAAATCACAGTAGAACATCCTCAAACATCAAACAAGATATTCAGATATATGTTTTATCAAAGGGATTTTTCATTTTCATCTTTTTATATAAATTTGAAGATTTAACGCATTAATTGAGCGAGTTAAATCCTGCAATGATTTCGCAAATCATGCATGTAAGAGATTTCTTTTTGTTTTTTCAGGATTTGTGTTGTTAAAATGTTTTTTTTTATCAATTATTCTCTTATGAGTTCATATCTATTTGTTTTACTTTATGTCCATTTTCTTAAATATTTTTTTCTTACCCACTGGGAGGGGGACTTTTAAAGAAAGAAAAACGTTTAATCTGCCCTATTTGCATCAAGGTATGATGTGCCTTAGGACCGAATAATCGGCTAGTACATACAGAATCCACACATAACATGCCACTGATAAGGACACAGTGCTAAAGAAACAATTGTCAAATGTCCTTCAATGGTCCCACAATACGGTCGGTATGAAAAAATGAAAAATGACCACCAGTGGGCAAATGGCGCGCTACTTATTAATACAAAGAATTACGCTTTCTCTACTGAATTATGTTTCTAGCAATAAAAGACGTTTTATAGGGATGACTTGTTATATTTAAGTGTTGATGAAAGAGAAGTGATATAAAAATAAGGAAAGTGAAACTACTTTTAGTCACTTAATCAAATTTGGTATCAAGTGCCACAAAAAGTATGCGCTTAATTTCTATGAAAAATACCTTGATAACTTAAAGAAACAAATATCTAATCAAAACTTCCCAAGTTGGCTCTAACAATTTATTAATACTCAATTTTGATTAGGATATTTATTAAAAGAGATTAGAAGTATTAACTTCCCCAAAAACCTTTCCACATTATATTAATAAATGTATATAATTATACAATTAATTAAGATTTATTCTGTATCTGAATCCAAGTTACTTAGGTAAGTTGTAAAAGCTCTAATCTAAAATTATCATGTCAATGAAATAACATTATCTCCAATATCAAATAGTGTAGTGGACAATTTAATTATAAAACAGATATAATGGAGAAAACTTTAATTAATAATTAGATTCAATTTTTTACAGTTAATTTATAAAATTTTCCCAGAATTAATGAACTGTAAAAGCTATTAGGTTGTTCGAAAAGTAATTCCTTTTTTTTTCCAACATATCACTTAATTGTATTTTTTCTCAGCCAAAAATTACGCTTTAGCCATATTGCTATTATATAATCTGACAACAGATATAATAGACTTATTTCTGAAAAAAATTGTTTGGTTCTGCACAATAGTTTTTGTTTGGTGCCCTATCAAGTATGAAAGTCGAAAGCAACATTTTCGATAGATTTTACTTTTTTACTTACGAAGAAGTAAATATGCTGTTTAAGGGGGGGGGGGGGGGAAATCATTCGTTGTGAATGGAAAAAATGTATCGACTAAATGCTGGTGCCAAAAAGTGGTTTGCGAAATTTCGTACTGGCATTTTTGATGTTGAAGGCGATTCATGTTCTGGAAGGCCAGTTGAAGCTAATGAAGGCAAAATAAAAGCATTGATTCATACAAACCACCAAATTACAACTTATGAGATCTCTGAGAGTTTAAATTTATCAAATTCAGCAGTTCATGATGACGTGAAACTCCTTGATTTATGTTTTCAAAACTCTATAAATCGGTTCCACATGTTCTTTCAAAAATAAATTTGCTCCGTCATCTGGGATTTGCTTCTCAAACATCGAGAAAATGATTCATTTTTGAAGCGAATCAATACTAGGAGGAGAAATGCGTCGTCTGCAATAAGAGATCATGGAGTAAAAGAATGATCCGGCTTAACGCACTTCGAAAATCTATATTCATAAAAAGAAAAGGTGATGCTCTTTGTTTGGTAGAATTCTAAGGGAATATTTTCTTAGCTTCTTCCGAACAATACCACGATCAATTTAGAAGTGTACTGTCATCAACTGAACAAATGGAACTTCAATACGAATGGCCAGGATTGACCAATAGAAAAGTTATAGTGTTCCACCAAGATAATGTGAGACCTTCTAGAAATTTGGTAACTCGTCGAAAGCTTTTACAATTTGGATGGGATGTACTACTACGCTCACCATATTCTTCAAATCTGGCACCTTCGGATTATTATTTGTTCCGATCTTTACAAAGTTTCTTAGACAGAAAAACCTTTACTTCAAATGAGTACATCAAAAATGACTGGGATCAGTTTTTTTCCAGGGAAGATTAGAGGCGTTAAAAGCGTTAAATCATGTTAATGCCAAAATGATGACAAAAGATATTGCACCAAAAAGGAGATTACATAATTCAATACAATATTTATAACTACGTTATCATGTTTGACTCAACAGCCCGGGTGGGCCAAGGCCTTCTTTTGAAAATTCCTCCAAGATAGCCTGCCTTTTTCCTTAGTTTGTTAGTTCCTCCCCACCAATACCTTAAAATACGATTCAACAGGATCAAGTCACCGTAATTTTGATCTTACTCTTTTTCGACTAGTAAAGGGTGTTGCAACAAAAATCATCTTAACTGGAATTTTTTTTTACATCCTTTCTAATAATAAAAGTATTTGTACATTATAAGAAAATCGTCTTTTCTTTTCCAGTTAATTCAATAGATACTACTTTCAAGCTTAAAGAAAAAAATATAAAGTGTAAGTAAAAAAAAATCATTAAAATAACAGAGGTGTATTATATTTGTTTTTGGGTGAGGATATTAATGAATTTCAAATAAAATGTAACAAAAATATTTTATTAAATAAATATTTGTTAAAAAGTTTTTCTTATTCATTTCAAAGTATATTATAAAAAGAGGTACTGCATACATTTGTACTTTCTAATACTTTATAGCAGCATATTTTTTAAAGTTTATCTTTTGTTTAGTTCCGAAAATATTTTTTCACGCAATGCCTTTCAGTAATGGCAAATTTTAGATTACGAAGTGTTAATTTCCTTTTACTGAAAAACATATGTTACAACAATTAAATAAAATTTTTAAACAATCAGCCCAAGTTTCAGTTTTGTATATCTCTTTCTTTCTGTCTCATTTGCTACATATATCACTGTGACCTAAACCAGTTGTAATTGTTTATTAACGTCGCGCTAAAATGTAACACAAGGTCCTCATCCAAAATGTAACATGTAGTCCATGGTCCTCGTAATTTTGAAACTGGGACAAGTGACGAAGACAACACTTGAGCTAACACTTCCGTCTCCAAGTTTCTGCAACATGCTAACGAAAGGATTTGGGACACCAACCAGATTTCACGTGCATGACTCATTTACATGGTAGATCTTTAGTAGCAACAGGGTTCGAAACCACGACTTGACTAAAATAGCTCCGGACCACTTAGAAATGGAGGACACAACATAAATCAAATATAGCTCATTGTTTTTAAATTCCTAGCATTAGCTCCCACTCTTCCTATATATATCTTGCACAAATTTTCATTTTTAATACTTTTTTTTCATCAACTCAAGTTCAAATACATTTTGTTAAACTTGTAGTGGAGGACACGTGATGTTAATACAATTTTTTCAAATATTAATTCATTAATTAAAATGTAATTGGTGAAAATGCAGTTTAACCCTACCACTAGGCGCGATTTCTTTTTGGCTGAACGTTAAGTCAGAGTAGTGGACCAGGGTAACCACATTTGGCAAAATAGCGCCAAATTATTTCTGTCGCCAAGGTAGCTGGGCTAAACTTCATTCCAAACCATTTAATTTACCGGATGAATTAAGAAATAAGTCAATGAATGCTTCTACTCCGTCATTTGTCTTGCAGTGGCAAATTTGGTAGAGCGTTGACGCAGAATCTTCATGCCTTCGGATCGAATCTCGTCAAAGCATAATTTTTTTTTATTTGATTTTCAAATAATTAATTTCAGTTTTATGTGGGAGAAAAAAATTTCTCTTATATAAGATATTTAGCAGGATATAAATTTAGGAATAAATACCATCAATGACGAAGTGTGTAGATCGCCGGAAAAAAATTTCTTTTCCCACTTAATATTGCGATTCTGTCATATGTATATACATATTTATATTGATTGTAATTATTTAATAAAGAGTAACTAAAATAAAATTTTTCTTTTTGACTTAAGTAGGAATTAACTTAATTTTTTTTATAACACTTGTTTATATTAAAAAAATCAAATGAGAAGAAAAATTGAGAAATACTTTAATGATATATTGATGTCAATAGTAAAATGAACAACAATCGGACTCCGTTAATAACTACGTGATTCAGTAACCCGCGAGTCTGCTTTACACATTATTTTACTACGATTCCTTTGATATGCTTGTGATATTACTCTAAAATATTGCGGTACCAAAATTCTTATTTTTCTCTTCATGAAATTCAGATTAATCACGACTTTCTTTTAAGAGCTGATTATTTTTTATGAGATTATTTTTCAAGATATTCCGGTAAGGGAGACTAGCTGTAAGCACAACCATTTTGTATTGATAATATTTTAAAAGCTGTAGAAGTTTTCTTCTTTTATAAAAGCTTTTAAAATTTAAAAATAATGTCCAAAGAGTCTAAAAACAAAAGGCTTATACAATCGAGGAAAAATTCAACGTTATCTAACGGATAACATTGATGTTATTATTCGAAATGGAGTCAGATGAATAGATTTTCCTTGAGATCTTAATATATACCCAAGTCTACATTACTTGTAAGGAGATGGTTAAAAAAATGACAATCTGCTTCGGTAGTTTGTTTATGACTTAGATAATGATAAAGGAATGGTCAAAAATAACTAGGACAGTGGAAAACAACAACTTGACAAATGTCAGTTGAAAAAATGCCAAAGGAAAAACAGTCATCCATTAATGATGGAAGATAATATATAAAAACTCAATTATCTTTAAACATTTTAGTGTTTTTTTATTAAATATTTTTCATAATTTTTTGCAACTTGCAGTTGACTTACATATTGCAAAAATAGCATGAATGACAATAAATTTATTTTCTCGAATTATCCGTTAATCTATAATTTAACGAAAATTTTCGTGGCGAAGAAAATTTATATCAATATAGGATCTTATACTATCACTCAAATTAAATTATTGCAATGTTTGGCTATTAAATAACGAGATTGATGCTTGCACAAAAATGGTACGCATACGTCAAACGCCAGCAATCGACAGCTATTTAACGCGAAGCCTTCTCTTTCGAAAGCAGTGCTTCACGCTTCTGTAAACAAATCCGTATAGCCGTTGCCTTCATTCGCATTAAAGTTATTTTTTTTGTTTCATCAGAAAATTGAGTGAACAATGAATTGTTGTAAAATTTCGTATGAAACTTGGAAAAACCGCAACAGAAATTTATAATTTATCGAAAGAAGTGTATGGCAATGAATGTTTATTGCGTGCATATGTTTTTGAGTGGTTTAAGCATTTTCAAGATGGTCGAGATGACGTTGAAGATGATTCACACCCGGGTCCTCCTCTCACGTCAAAAATGAATGGCGTTATCGAAAAAATCAGTAACCTCATTTAATTTGACTGTCTTTTAAGTATTTGTTCCGTTGCTGAGACTATAGGAATTGACAACGGATTTGTAAGGCAAATTTTTCCATAGGCAATGTGCCGTCCCCACATTGTCCGTCAAGAGGTTTTTAGCCAAGTATGGCATTCCAGTGTTAGAACCTCCACCATATTCGCCTGATCTCGTTCCATGCGACTTCTACCAATTTCCTAAGTTGAAATCTGCATTCAAAGGAGCAAGGTTTGAGTCCGTTGAAACTGTGAAAGAAAAAGCTGCACGTGTCCTGAAGAAGCTGAAAGAAGACTGCAGCGAATGATGGAACAATGATTTCGAACAATGGAAGATTCGTATGGAGGGTTGTAGGGATAGAGGAGGGATGTGTATTGAAGGTGAAAAAAAGCAAATTTACATAACATCAAAATAAAATGTTTTATAGTGTCAGTCTCGTTATTTAATCAACACATCTGGTATAATAACTCTATACTTAACCACGACTGCTACGTGTTAAAGGGGCTTAGACTGTATGAACGGTTTCTAATAAATAAGGAAAAAAATGTGCATTTTATTATTTATTGTAGGGCGCACTACTCGATAGCTCAGAATTTGTTTATGGAAATAAAATCGTTAAAAATTTAGATGGAATTCCTTTACGATGTACTGTATATTTAAGAAAAATGTAGTTGTATGCATAATATTGAAACGAAATTAAGCTCTTTTTCAAACGAAATGTGTGAATTACATTTTCCTATCAATCATTCTTGGTTCTTTTCAAACGATAACCCATGTACTGAATAGTTACCCGCAATTTTTAAGAAAAATAGAAATATTTACAGCGCAACAACAAGTAGATTACAATGAAAAATAACAAACAAAAATGGACGTCATAAAAATATTTACCCTGAACCGAAACATCAATATGTGCATATAGTCATCAAGCAATCATGGACAAATCTTTCCCTAAAAAAAGAAAGTCAGGTAAAGATCAGACTTTAAGCCGTGTTCCCACCTTCCCCGCTGCTTCGACCATTAAGGCCCCACTTAACTCCCCAGGTTTCAAAAAGTGCCTTTTCCCCCTCATAAACAACCCTAAATAGTTCGAAAAAAGCAGTTGGAACTTGTCGAATGGTTCCATAAAAGCCAACCCAAAAACTCGACTGGAATTCCATCTCTTTAAGTTTGTGGCAAAGAAAACGAAACAAAAATAAACAAATAAACTAAAAAAGTCCATCCACTTTCATTCTCTCTTTCTTCTTATTTTTTTTTAACTTCATAAACGATGACGTGTGGCCAACACTTGGCGTTTTTCTCACGCCTATATGGGTTCCTACCCTTGACCCTGCCATGACGGTAACTGACCGTCCACTGACCTCACTGGTGACTCCATTACAGCGAAAGAGAGAGAGAGTGGATACTTTGCATGAAATGCACGTGCCTAACCCTAAAAACCCACACCTGCTAATACCTACAGTTGTTAGAGAGCTTAAGTGGTAAGGAAAGGCAGTGTGTCTTTTTTTTTTATTGTTGTTTGTTGTATGACTTATTACGTTAACTCGTTGCCGCTGCCGTCGTCTTTGTCTTTAACAGGAGCTCATCTTTCAGGTTTGGCCCGGGATGAGATGTTTGCCTAAAGTGGTTTTTCCTTTGTTGTCTGTTGGTGGCATACTGTCATGGAGTGGGAGTTGGATAGATGGATTGGAAGATCGGGATGAAATAATGTGTGGGCACCGATATGTTCTACTTTCACACGCTGTTGTTAACGGGAATATTTGATTTTGAGGAGATAATTAAGTCGCCTTCTTTTCTTCTTAAATGACATTGAGGATGGTGGCGAAGGAACCGGCAGTGACCGAAAGGGATTCGCCGATTTCATCACCTTATTGTCTTATGGATTTATTATTTTTTATTTGTTCATTAGATTAGTTTGGTGTGGGTTATTGATTGAAAAGTTTGTGTAGAAACCTATTTTTTAAAAAAAGGAAGAAACAAAGAACATGAAATTACCATTACTGTAACTTAAATCTAACCACATCTCAAAGATCGTAAGTTATGAGGCATATATATGTAGCAATTGAAGCATCACATCAAATATCATGCTTGTTGTTAAACTGTGATTCAAATATACGTTCTTTTTCACTAATAACCTTTCATGGACATCTAGAGAGAGACGTTAATTAAAACCCTCAAAAAATCTTATTTATGTGTTATCCCTTGAAAACTGAGTTGATAATAATTAGAAGTCTCTTCATCACTGTGAAATTGAAAAGTAATAATGAATCACTTGTCCAGACCACCCAGTTAAATGGCATATATATATATATATATAGCAATGAAATTATTATTACGAACACATGAAAATAAGATAACAAATAAAATCCAAAACCAACTAAAGAAAACAATTATAGAACTATGTAAAATAGACGAATAAAATTTTAATCAAATTTGAAACTAAACGAATAATTTTAGCACCCAACGAAACAAAACATGCACATTCTGACTGGGGACTGAATTGTGGGGTTGAAAATGTTCTATGGTAGCAACCCTCCCCCCAATGCATCTTGTTGGAAAAAAATTGGATTACTCCAAAATGCAAATTGTAAATCAAAGAAAAGAAACAAGAAAAAAAGAAAATGAAAGGCAAGATATCTCAATTACAAAAAATTTTCAGGATCCCCAATATTTTCCAATTAAATAACCTTCATCTACAAGCTTTCCTACTAAGACCTTTCAATTAAAAATCTTCCATTAACATTTCCAATTAAAATATTAAAAAAACAAACCTTTCAATTAAAAACTATCCAATTAAAAGTTTAAAAAAATTTCTTGAAACACAAAATCAGTACAGTTAAAATCTTTTTAATTAAAGATTTAAAACTTAAAAAAGAAAAAAAAAACATAACCAAGTTTAAGTTTTTCCAAGAAGAATCAATTCAAATCAGAAAGATACAAAAGCCAAAATGCAAGATCTTGTGACATGTGATTATGAATTACAGTGCAATAGGTTCAAGGAACCTTTTAAATGAATATGTCTAATATAATGCACTGTTGCCAGATTAAATGTTAATATCAATAATACTTATTTAAGTTGAGTATAAAAAATTTCAAAATATGGAATATTTCATAAAAATCTCATAATGAATACAATCCTGAATAAAATTCATATCCAATGGAACACAAAACAGAATTTTAATTGTTAAAATTATTTCGAATCCATTGAATAAAATATGTGTCTGTAAAGGTATACTATGTAGAAATGTTTTAAGAGATCTTCATAGCTAGACCACTAACTAGCTGTCTTTGTAATTCTAATATTATGTGGTGGATTTGTTTTTGAATTGAAAGTTTACAAAATTTTACGAAAGTCCTGAAAGGCAAAAGCCCTTATGTATAAGACAACATTTTTTAAAATGTCAAAATTCTAAAAGATAAAAGAATAAACTCTCAATCCTCAATATAAAAAATTCATATAAATCAATTTTTAAAATAAAGATCCTAGTGAGAAAACTATCATAATATAAAAAAACCTTTATATAATATCCAATCTAGATATAATATCCAATTTACTTAATCACATTTCAATATTTTCCGGAGTACCCTAAGAACTCCTCATGGGAAATCTTAAATACATACAAAAATGAACCATCATACAAATTATCGTGAATATATTTTTTTAAAAAAATCTAATGGATAATCTCATTCTATATATTCTCCTATAAATTTCTAAATATTTTTAAATCTGTCTTTTTCATGAGTTAACTAGCAATTTTTACGATGCAATCTGTACATGGATAAGCGAATATTACTTTCCCAATAGGGCATTTTAATTATCTTAAATTTAAAAGCATCTCTTTTATCATATAAATCACTATAAATGGCGTAATTCTGCAGCTGTAGTTCTATATCTAAATATTCAGCTTTACTTGTAATTGAATTTGTCTGCAATAAAACCAAATAATTTGGATAAAAATCAATGTTTGGCTTAAAATCTCTAAATTTGCTAAAAATCATTAGATCGTCTATGTATCTATATAAAACATAAAGAGAGAGTTATTCAAGTGGTTCTATTTATAAAAATGTAAATACAGATTAGCTAGAATATTGCTACCTGCTCCTCCTTGAGGCAACCTTTTATCTGTCTGTATATTTTCTTATTGAAAATTATATAAATTTCTGGCAGTATAGAAACATTTTTTTTTATAGTTATAAGGATATACTGAGAGAGAGAGAGAGAGAGAGAGAGAGATTCATACCCACATGGTTTCTTAACCTTATATCTTTTCCTTTAAAGACCTCTGTGCCTTGTTTTCTCAAATGGGGCCATGGGAACCTTAAAACATCATAATTTTCGATTTTTATTAAAACATTAATACACTTAACATTAATAAACATTATATATATATATATATATATATATATATATATATATATATATATATATATATATAAACCGAACTTGTTTTTTGTTTGTTTTATTTTCCATTTTGTACTCACTTCCCCTTTTTCTTTTCAAAACAAAATTTTAGCTTGCGCGTAAAATTTCTCTGAAACTATTTGTCATAGTAGCCTGAAATTTTATTCACAGGTTAAAATTAAGTTTTTTTTATGACTTCTACATCACCTTTTATGAAAACTTAAGTAACAGAAAAAAATTTATAGTAATTTTAATTAGATTTTAAAAATTTCCGACTTTTCTTAGTAACTGTATATATAAAAAGTATTTTTTTTTCCTAAATTTCTAAAAAGTATGCACAATTTCAAAATTGAGTCATTCTTCGGTTTATTATGTTTCCACCATCTCATCGAGTCTTTTTTTCTCTCACCCATGGAGAGGGGGGAGGGGGAGAAATGACCTTGGTTGCCGTCGGATGTTTCGAGCCCTTGACCACTGGGTCCGAAGAGTAGTTGACCTGCTTCTTTTTGCTGAAACTTTATCAATCAAACAAAAGAGACATTCCTGTCGGTCTAGTTATTAAGATACATTAATTTCTGTCGTTGTTATTGAAGAGAGCTGCAGTAATGTGGTGATCTATTTCAAGTGTTCGACGCCATTGATCACATCGGAGTGATATCAAATCCTCACACTTTGTTTAATTTTTTTTATTATATTTTCTTTTCTTAAATATATATATATATATATATATATATATATATATATATATACATATTATCTTTTCTTTCATTTATATACATGTATTATTTTATTTTATTTATTTATTTATTATATTATATTTTATTTATTTATTGCATTGTATTGCATTTATTTATTTGTTATGCTTTATTACATTTATTTGTTTATTATGCTTTATTATATTTATTTATTCATTATGCTTTATTACATTTTTTTAAATTTATTTTATTAACATTATAAAACTTATTGTAATTACATTATATTATTTATTTTTTTATTTATTTCTGATCGTATTTAATAGCAGTAATGATCTTATACGATTTTTTAAATGAAAGGCTAAACGGAGAAAATCGGCCTGTTCCATGCGTATCTATAATTTTGGAGAGCGGGAGCGCTTCTTCCACCTTCTGGCTGCTCTGAATGGGTTGAACAGACATTGTTGCGCTATTCACATTTCTTTTTCCTCAGTACCTATTGACCTAAAATGCAGGTGGAAAAAACAATTGAACTAAAAGAGACTTCATGGTAATCAAGGTTACCAAATGGAGAATCCTTGCGGAAAAAAGAATTGATTGGAAAAAATTGCAAACAAGGCCGTGCTATACCCAAGGCTGTCTTGCCTGCCTTCATGATACAAACAATGGATGAGCTTCACATTTGGACTTACCGAGAAAGATTGTTATGGAATATAATGTACAGAAGTAAATTATTTGATTTACACACCCATCAAAAATATCTATAAGCAATACTATAATCGGGTAGGATTTGATTTGTTTCATCTTTTATTTTGATGGATACAATATCAAAAGGTCAAGTGTCACTCGTGTTCTAGCTTTTTACGATAGAGATTTATAAGATTCATGAAATATATTGGCAGTAGTAGAATCACACTTAGTTGTGAGATATTACATGTACCAATAAGGGAAAACGTATCAAAAGTGTTTTTAGGAGAAGAAAATTTATTTTTATAAGTTAATTGGAATTATGAAAGTATATGAAAGAGAAGGAAGGAGACTCTGATTGCTTATTAAAGTCGTGCTTAGAAGCAACATAAGGGCTATTGGCGACGGACCTCGTAATTTTGAACCAGGGTCAAGTGATGAAGACAACACCTAAGTTGATGCATCTCTATCCAAACTTCCACACCACGTTAATGGACAATATGGAGTCTCTACAGATTTAACTTTTATCTTCTCCGAAACATGGAGGGGTTTTCGGGGCATCAGAATTTGAACCCGACTCGACAGAAAAGACGCTGGCCGTAAATTCGCGACCATGACCATTAGGCTAACGCGACTACAATATTGTGAAACGTGTTATGTGTACTCCACATTTAATTATTATTTATCATTTCAATTAACATCGCTCAGGGATTATAAACGACTGACGTCATTTCGAATCTCAATCAGTTGATATGGTAACACTTGAATTGATACTTCCTGACTTCCATACTACTCTGCGTGAAAAAAATTGAGACCTAATTCTATTTAGCTTAAAATAACTTTCACTATTTACTCAGGATGGGTATTGTTGGAGTCAAGATCCATGTTTTGATGCGTATATAACTTTTCAGCCACAAAATTTATGCCCTCAACTACTGAGCTTCTCTATGAGCTCCTTCATCAAATGAGTGGTATTTCTTGGCAATTTCTCGATAAACTGAAAGTTCAAAAGACAAAACTTTCGCTTATTCTTTTGATCAGCATTTTTTCAGAATTAAAATAACTTTAAAAAATATTTGCGATCAATTTATACAAATAAGTTATAAGTTCTTTTTTGACTGATGTATTTCATATAGAAAGAAACTGGGGGGAAAAAAGTAAACACAAGAAACAAAGTAATTGAGATAAATAACGGAATATTAATTCCCAAATTTCAATCCACTTTTTAACTGGTATACAACAGTAAAGGTTTATTTATATTCAAACACTTCTCTCTCTCTCTCTTTTTCTATTTTTCGAATTGTTAACGCTTTTCTCCAACATGTTAAAAAAAATTGATTTATCTTTACTTCCCTACTTACGGTCCCAAGTCCTCCCGATGTCGTGGAAATTAGGAGAAGGAGGTGCCAGCTCAAATGTCATCCTCGTCACTTGATCGATGTTCAAAATTACGTGGCCCATCACCAATAGCCTTCGTTTTGCTTCAGGTGCGACGTTAATAAAACTCCAATCATTCAATCAAACCTACTTATGCAATTAAGAAACTGCTTTTAAAAATGTCTTCATGTGATGTAATATGATAGTAGAGTTTAATGGCACAAGAGCCAGAAATGACTATGCTGTGCCAAACAAGACATACCTGTGATTTAGACGTTTGATAAAAAGAGGAAAGAAAGTGGGAAATGATTGGCATGAAGTAAGGTCGAAAATAGAGAAGGATTGCTAGAATACTCAGAGGTTTCGTCACCTGTGTTTTCCAAAGACAAAATCCAACAGGAAAGAAAAATATCACTAGGATGCCTCTATTTCATGACGCTTTTACCTAACGAAAGAAGGTAAGCCCCTGAGAGCATAAGTGACTTTAATATAAAGACCAAGATAAATTGTCTTGACTAGCTATTCTTAAACGATGAATTGTCTTTATCCCGAAATTTTAACTAATGTTTCATTTCTTTTAAAAGCAAACACATAAGAACTTAATTTTTAATACCTTAAACTAAATTATGGGCAAGATAAAAGCCAAATTTATTATGCACTGATCCTTTTGAAATGGGAATTAAAAGCCATGAAGCTCATTTACTTCAGCAAAACCATCAACCTGATTATAAACACATTGTTTTAAAGCAAACAATACATACCTGAACAAATTATGATCATTTCAAAAAAATTTCTTTACTCAAAAGTGAATTATATATATATATATATATATATACATACCCAAAAATCACACAAAAATCTTAGTAAGTACAGCGAACTTCATCGTAAACACTTCAAAATCACCGATAGTTTTTCTATATCATTTCTAATGACAGTCGAGCAGTAGCTTGAATGAAACACGAGTCTTTCCACGAAAATTCCCTCTGTGCAAGACATAACTTATCCGACTCTCACCCTCCCCTCCCCTCCACAAAAAAAACTTGAAATGGAAAATAGAAAAAAAAAAAAAAAGTTCTCTCTACAGAAGCTGGTACCATACATCTCCGTTCAAAAGAGCAAAATAAATTCCGTTTGATTTAAAGTCTCAGCGCGTATAATTTAATCTCTGGAAACATACGTTTTTCTTGCTCATGCTTTGCGCGGAGGACGTTGAAGAAAAGTTATGATCTCGCACTGCGCGGAGCGGTGTTCCTGGCGCAGAGATTAAGCCTTGTCAAGTGTCCCCATCGCTCGTAAAGAATCTGTTCCTCTGCCGGCGTGATGTATGGGCCGCTAGGGAAGATGTTTAGCGTTGAGAAAAAGGATGGACCGACGACTTGTCAAAACAGCTGTTGCATTCTGTCTTCGGACAAGCAGCAGGGGAAAAAAAGGAAGACTTTTTGACAAGTAGATTTAAGACTCGCTTCGTAAACTTACAAGTAGGTGAGGGTTGGAGAGAGTTTTGAGTAATATAGATTGGCTTGCTTTTTGGTATAATTGAATGTCCTATTGGTATTGCACAACATGTTTTGGGTGATGGACTCGCTCTTCAAAATCACAAATAGTCGACTGATGATAAACGTCACTTGAGTTAATACGTCACTCTCATATTTCCACACCATTCCCCTTGAAGACTTAAAATTCCATTCAGAATTAATAAGGAGTTACTTTAGTTATTCATCGCTGCTTCGGCTACCGAGTAGGCATGGCGTGGAATTCATGGTTGACACAATTTCAGTTGAGACGATTATTCGCATCCTAATTCCATAATAGATTCGTCGTGTAGCGGAGATCATGGGACTGAAAGACTTCATGTTGAAACGGCGTGGAAGTTTTGAAAAGAGGAGTGCAAGCTCAGGTGTTGTCCTCATCAAGTGACCGAAGTTCAAAATTACAAGGATCTTCGTATTCCTTCTGAGTGCCATTTTATTAAGCAATTAATCAATACATTATTCCTCGAAGATGGTGTGGAATCATATTTCATTCTTACGATTCTTGGGCCATGCGACTTGATGGCAGATCATAGTGGATTTAGTGAAAACAACTGATTTCACACGACATGAGAGTTCTTTGTCCTTGTCCACTTAAATATAGGAATCAGCTATTCTGCACAAAGAAATCAAGATCCCAAATCACGAGGTCAGGAAATAAGCTACAGCCTGGTCCTTTTAACACGCTCTTGACGGGTTCAAGTATCTAAGTTGTGGTTTAAGTGAACTGCAAGTAATAATATTAACATATCTTGAAATATTATATACGTTTCGGCATGGCTGAAAATTTCTGCGTAACGAGTATAAGTGTTAAATTACATTTATTGATTGGTTTTATTGACGTCGCTCAAGAAGCAACACGGGGACTGTTGACGACGTATCTCGTAATTTTGAACTGACGAGGGCAAAACTTCAGCTCACACTCCCATTCCTAACTTCCCCACCATGCCGAAGGGAGGACTTTGAGCCCCGATAGATTTAACGTGAATCATCCTCGGTTGCGTGGTGAGTTTCTAATGACATCAAGGCTCGACAAATCGACAATGATCGAGTTGACAATGATATTAAGGTTCGGTCATGACTACAAAGACCGCTGGCCGCAAGTTCACGACCTTGACCACAGGGCTACCACGGACCGAAGAGTGAGGAAAACATGCTTGATTTATTGCATTTAACATTCATATGACCCTTTAATAAGTATAATTCTCTCTACAAAATAGGTTTTTAGGGGCATCAGGACTCGAACGAAACAACTCCGACTATGAGTTCGCTATCATAGTCATTCGGCTTCCGCGGCCGATGCGTTTGGAAATATTGCGTTGCGATACATACTGAAACACATATAAGCGTTTCCAAGAGTCGAAAAGTTGTTACGAAAAACTAGATTTATCATGATTCGAATCTTCACGTCTCTTTCGGAAAACTAATGGCAATGACTCTCAATTACGTGGTGGCTAAAGGTAAGAGAAGAATGTATAAATTTAATTCAATAATATACCACTCTCTCTCTAGTTTAAATTAAATTCTTTAGTCGTCGTTTGCAATCTTAAGCAACCATTAATTATCCTACCTGAGTTATTTTTTCGTTCAAATTCAGATACACTTTTAACTTTACTTTCTTTCCATTACTCTTTCCAAGTTTTGTAATCTTATAATAGAAATCTCTTGACCTCTATGAGTTCATTTTCATTGAGCTACAACCCGCTGAAGAGAGAGAAAAAAAAGTGACGAAAGCCTCCAACGAGGAAATGGTCATCAAAAACGATTCCTCATAAACCACAAGACAACCCAAACCAGTAAATCCCCTCTCAAACGACCGCTTTCCCACGGTAGACCAAACGAAAAAAAAAAAAAATCTTGGAGACTCATAAATTCTTACCCCTAAAGGCTACCCTGCCCACCAACTTCTGAGACAAAGTCCTAGGTGGTAAGAAGAAGACGAGCACACACACACACAATAAAAAGTCAATGTGGTAAAAAAAAATATATACGCGAGAGCAAAGCGCATTAAAAGCCGACACCGTCTCCATTCATAGCTACAACTAACACAACAGGAGGATTATTGTAATGTCCTATTAAGAAAAGGGAAGAAGAAAAGAAAGGAAAAAAACTTTTTCTTTCTCTTCACCATTTAAGAAGGGGGGGGGGAGTGATGGCTGAGGCATGGAAGAATTTAGAAACATGGCTGAGGAACATGGCACACTCCATAGTTAACCCCGCGGTACACCTGTCAGAGTCTAGCGGCCAGCAATCCACGCACGCCCACATTATGGGTTGCTGGAATTTCACTCGAAGTAAAACGATATCGGGTGTTGGCGATCTTACTGATCGGAAAAAGTGGAGTAGCAAAAGTAGCCAAGGTGCATCTTTCGAAATCAGCAAGGTAGGAACGGATATTCAGGTAATCTTGTTTCTGAAGATTCCTTTGATTTTTCGAAGGACTTTATTTTTCTGTTATTGTGACGCGTGTCTGGATGCGAGCTGTATTCGTGACACATGATTTGTTTCTTCTGCACATGGCCACGATAGCCGAGTGGTCATTGTAGTGAGCTTGCAGTCGGCATTTGCGTCGAATCGTGGGCTGGAGTCCTGAAGACCTACGTGTAGAGGAGATGATGTACATTAAATCTGTCGAGGCTCCAAGCTTTCCCATTTGCGGGTGCGGAAGTATGGAGAGGGAAGGTGCCAGCTCAGGCACCGTCCTCGTCACCTGACTGAAGTTCGAGTGTACGAGGTTAGTCTGCGATAGCTCTCGTGATACTTCCAAGTGTGCGTCCTTTATAGACAATCAATCATCTCCATATACCCAAACTCGATTTTGAATGGCTTATACCCTTAAAAATCCTTTTGAATACCATTTATATATACATACTATTACAGTTCTTTTGTGAGTTACTATTGCGATATTTTACAATTACTTTTTTTTTTACTATAGTAGTTGCAATAAAATATTTTTGCATTATATTGCCATTGAATAATCCGTTCAACAATGATTTAATTAAAACCTGTTACTTTCGTGTGTTAATAATTATGGCGCATATTTTAAGTTTTAAAAATGCCATAAGAGAGATCATTTCCAAATTTTACTTAAAAATTCTTTTAAATTAATAGATATCTCGATACAAAATCAAAGAGAGAATTTCACCACACAAACGAAGAGAAAGGGAAAATTTTATCCTAAAAATTGCTTCCGTCGAAGTACTTTAAAGGGAAGAAAATATTGTTAACACGAGATTTTAGATTATAACACTTCAAAACGAAGTTTTATATTATTTTCAGGAATCTTTAGCTTTTTTCTGTTACTTTTATCCTATTGGCATGATATTTTTTATATTATCTGACTTTTTTTTTTATATTTTTCCAAATGAAAAATAGTTTATCTTTGTAAGACACAAATTCTTTACTGTAGGAAATAAACATACAATTCTATGAAATAGGAGAAACATCCAATTCTATACAATAGGAAAGAAAAATAAACCTTGAAAGCCTGCATTTGTTAGTTTGTTTCAGAATGTATAGAAAATTCCCAAAAATAAATTTTAAAAAAACAATATTTTTGATATTTATTTTAAAGCCATTCATTTGTATAGTTCAAACAAATAACTATGTTCTTCACTTTACGTTTACTTGTCTTTTCAAAGTACTCCTATTTTGATATAAATAATTAGCTCTTATTAATAAAGTCTAAACACGATTACTGAAGTTTACTTTTGATTTAATAACAAAAAATTAATCAATTCTGTGAAATGTTTGGTTTTGTTATACAGCTAGTTTTGAATTTGTAAATTTTCAACAATTCACGAGTGAAAAAAGATCGTGCATTTTGAAATGTTCCCCAAGAAAACAATTTAATGAAGGGAATTTCGACGATCACTCGCCAAAGCTTGCTCTCCGGTTCCCGAAAAACCTGCACACACCGACACTTAACAACTACTAACCTCTGCCGCCTTAGATCACGTGATCCCTTGGCCCCAGTTTCCCATAGACCCCACCTGACCTCTGGGGGTCAACTCCTCCAGCGCTTCTCTCTCTCCTCAAGGGCGATATGACGACGAGTCAGAAGCAAACCTGTTGCCCTCCCCCCTACCTTGAAGTCCCCAAACTTATTTCCTTCAGGTAGATTATTAGACCGGTCATTTTACGAGCAGCCCCCTCCCTCAAAGAAGTAAAAGAGAAGATCATTCTCTTCCCCTTCTCTATCGTAATTGTTCCGAATCCGCAGAATTTAAGAACAGTCATTACTATGGGACATTTAGTCGGCAAATTTTCATGAGTGTCTTACCACTCTTTCCAGGACCGGAAGAATCAAAAGAATTCTCTGTTGCGTAGAGGGACACAATAGAAATGATGGGTTTATAGTAGAAGGGGGTGTGAAAGGGTATATTCGATTACATAGTTCGTACTTTTTTGTTGGTTGCAAGGTAGTTTTTCCCTTTGTTGTTGAGCTCAGACGATTTGTACGAAGGTGACTGCACCTGAAATGGGATTTCACTGTGGTTTCTATAGACCTGGAAGGGAAGTTACTCGTAAAGGGTTAGATATGGCCGTAATTGTGTTTGTAGCCACCGAATGCTCAAAATGCGCCCAAGACTAATATTCTTATTTTCTCCAGCAATATCTTTTTCGTTTAGATGGTAGTAAACACAAAATAATGAATTAAATTACTGCATGTAATGTTTCTTTATTGTCACAATATTTATTAAATATTTTTGAGCGAGTTTTTATTCGTTAATTAATTTTCTATGAGAATAAGATGAAAATAAAGGTCCTAAAGTTTAATTCCTTAAGAAGTTGTGACCAAAAATTATTTTAGATATTTTTTTCGTAATACTTTTTAATGTATAATAATCTTTAAAGTATTTTTGGTCACAACTTCTTAAGGAATGAATGAAAAACCTTAGAGAGAGAGTTCTAAATTAAAACTAATTCTTTAGTTGAAGTATTAAAAATCCTCATTAGAATTTGAAAAACTTCGTTTCTTAAAAATACGTAAGGAATTAATCTTTTTATACAATGCTCAAGAAACTTTTTAAGATTCAACGATAAGTTTAATAAATGATAACTTAAAAAAATGAAAAAAATTTTAAAAATTCAGGGAAAATAACATTTAAATTTAAAAATAAACAATTTCAGGAACAATACCAAAAATTAAAAACAATTTCGGGGGAAATAACATAAGTATCTATATAATTAACTAATTCAAAACCGAATCAATTTTCGGATAGTAGTGATATTCAGCAATAGTAGTGTCATTTATTATTTACGTATCTTTGCGAAATAGATTACTAATAAAAACAAGATAAATATATAAACTGAAGTTCTGTTCCTAATCTCGATTAATTATTTATTTATAAGAAAAAAATTACAATTGCGTGTGTTAGATATATAAAAATTTAAAGGTACCAGGACATCAGCGGAATTCTGAAACATTAAATCTAATACACATCGTTTTTGTGATATGTATTCTTTACTAATTATTAGTACAGCTTAGATTTTTTGTATGCCTAATAATTATATTTTAATCTCTCTATCGAACTATAAAAGTAATTTTTTCGTTTTAAAGATTTTTTTCCACTCTCATTTGAATATGGACATGTTTTGCGAGATATATTTGCATTTAGGTATCATTTTAGAGAAAATTACTACGCAATATGGGTCCCTACTTTTTATGCTTCTATATTAAGATACTTATGTATATAGAGAAACTAAAATATTTTTCTCTAAATAATACCTAATTTCTTAAAGAAATAATTTTGTATATGAAAAAGGGAAAAAAATTAAATTTCTAAAATTACGAAGTTCTATCATTTTTTTCAAATAAAATATACAATAATATTATGAAAAAAAAAATAATAAGTTCACTATATTTTCTGTACAGTTTTCTATACGACGAGTAAAATATTTTGTATATTTATGGAATATTATTTTAAAAAATGGTACCTATATACTAAAATATCTCGCAAAACATGTCCATATTCAAATAAGAGTGGAAAAAGATCTTTATGATGAAAAAATTACTTTTATAACTCAATAGAAAGATTGAAATATCATTATTAGGCACACAAAAAATCTTGGCTCTTCGAATGATTTGAAAATATATGTATCACAAAAACAAGGAGTCTTAGATTTAATGTTCCAGAATTTTGCGGACGCCCTGGTACCCTTAGCTAGAATATCAAACTGTAAAAAAGAATATCGTGCGTAAGAAATTCGAATTCGAATAAACACGGCATAAGATACGAGGTGAAATGTGATTCAAAAGAAATAAAAAATTAAATTTTAGAATGCAAACATTCTCTCTCATTTATATAAATATGAACAAGGCTAAATTTAAAAATACAACAATGTAACAATAAATGAAACTAGTAATCAGATTAATAATAATGGATGATAAATTATGAAGATAAAGCTCTTGTGATAATAACATGCTAAAGCAGACGATAACGATATGTTTGTACATATAAGAAAAAAAAAAAATTAGAATTACTTTAAATAATAAAATACATTTAAAATAAGAGGAATGTAGAATGTCTAACAAATCTTATATAAGTAAAGACAAAAATGCTTTACTCTTGATTTGCAAGAGTGTGCAGCCGGGAGGTGAGAGGAGAGTTTAATGAGATAAATTATTTACTTCAAAATCTCTTCAATTAAAAGCTTAACACGTAAAAAAAACAACAATGCGTTCATTTTGCTTCGTATTGTACAAGTTCTATATCAATTATCCCCAATATTAGTATTTTACTTTACAACCTTTCCTACATTCAACTTATTTTCTTTAAGTTTTTCTTTCGGGACTGATCCTCATGTAGAACAATAAATTTGTAACGACAATTTTATTTATCTTGATTAATAATACTCTAGCATTTCCTTTCTGGGCTGTAGGCCAATGGTATTCAATCCTATTGAAAAGAGTCGGAAATACTATTTTCTAACATTTCTTTTTCGCAAAAAAGAGCATAGCTTTAATTTTAAGACAGGAGTGGCCAATAATTTTTTTAAAATAAGGGCGGAATGAAAAAAAAAAAGGTATTGTTTGCAAAAACAACTCCATTATTGAAGAAGAAGAAGAAGAAGAGAGAGAGAGAAGAAAAAATAATAGAGATTTGCATCATGGGCGTGAGGTTAGCCACCTCTATTTTAAAAGCGTTACTTTTATAATGGATAAAACACCGGTATTTATTAATGCAAACATATTTATTTTAAAATTACTGAAAATTACAATGCTCGAAAAAAAAATAATCTTCGATTTAATTTGATGCACGAGGCTGGTAATTTTTGAATTTCCTGTAATGTTGCGATGAATAAATGATAAAACTCACCTTCGTCTCCTTATTTAAGTTTCCAAGGATCTCACGTTTCTTTGTTTCAATAATACCCATCGTTAAAAATCATACCTTGAAAAGGGCAGTGGTAAATAACGGTAATGTGTTTCACTGGTTTTTGTTTGTTTGTTTGTTTTCTTGACCCGAGAATTCATTTGCAACGGATATTCCGAATTTTTCCAAGAGTAATAGTATTTACTGATTACAATCCCGTGTTAAAATTGCTTTATGTTGCATTAATTTTCTTTTTGTAACAATTTTTATTTGATTTTCTCGCGGAATACTTGAAGAAGCTTCGTGGAGCACGATTGTAAAGACCGGAAAAATTCGTGACAGAAACAAACTATTTGTGTCTGATGTGTAAAGTGTAGATGATGTTAATTTTATTCTGATGTTCATATGTTTCATTATTTCTATGAAATGCAGAAGATATTTGTTAAAAATTAATAATATTGTTTTTTTTAACGTTTTCCTTCGAAGAATGAGAACAAATATTGTTTTTCGGTACATTCCGTATTGGAGTTACAGTGCTCTAAAGAGTTGAATAAAGTATAAGAAGGTTTGTTAGTTTTTAGCGATTTTAATAATCAGCATCAGCATTTAATAATTCATCGAGCCGATGAGAGTAACAATAAGGAACTATTTCAAATTTCAGATTTATTGTTGGGAATTAAGAAAGTTTAGAGTGAATTTTAAGTGAATATTGAGTGAAGAACATTGACTGGAATATAAAAGTTTAATAACGCAGGAAAAGAGAGAGCAGCTATTCATTGTTTAAAATTGTTCTTATTGCTGAAATTTTTTTTATTACTTGGAATCCATTTTATTATACTTCTTAATTTTATCTAAATCAATCTTTTTTTTTCCTTCCGGTTTTAATATGCTTTCTGTCGTATTTCATATTTCGTTCTGTTAACACTAACACCAAATGTATTTTTTTTTTACATTACATACTAAGAAAATGCTTATTCGTATGTCAGTTTTAAATTTAAAGACATAATGTAATAAAATAATATTTTAGCTATATCTGGAATTTGAAGGAAAATGGAGGAAATTTTTTTTGTATGAAATTGTGCTCAAAGTTTGGTTTAGACACTTTCAAATTAGGCAAAGATAGCCTTATAAAAAGAAATATTCCTGCAAAGAATAGTAACTATAAATGAAAAGTGGATTTTCTATATTTGTACGTACACATTGGAAGCAAATCGGGAGAAATGTGTTCCAGGAAAGGCTCCAAGAACATTTTTTTTTTTACTTAGAAAAGATTTTTTTTTTTTTTAATGTTAGTTCTGCGCTGGTGTTATGTACTACTGAGTGCTAGATGAAACGATACATGCTGCTTGTTAATGTACAATCAGAGCAATGGTGTTCCACAGAACCTAGGTTTGAACGATCTCATTGATTATGTATTAATGTCGCACTAAGAAGCAACACGAGGGCTATGGGCGACGGACCTCGTAATTTAGAGCCAAAGTAGAGTTACAAAGATGATGCCTGAGCTGGCACCTCCCACACCAAGCCATCGGAAGACCTTGAGATCTCTATGAGAATTAAAGTACATCAGCCCTGCTACACGGCTGGTCTTATGTGACTCTCGAACCCGTGACTCAACTGAAATAGCGCCGGCTACGAGTCCACGACCATGACCGCTAGATTACCACGGACCTTGGATTCAATGTATGTAATGGTTCAGAGAGAAACCAAACGAAACATATACAGTAACAAGACAATTCCTTTTTTCTCTTAATTTGGAGGAATTTCTTAAGATGGGTGTAATTCCTCAAATGTGTAATTAAAGCAAAACATTAAAATGATAGAGCAAATACTAGTTAATATAATGACCTTCATTGACCTTATAATTTTAAACAATCCTACCGAACCACTTCATGCCAGTTTCGTAATTTTTAAATCCACTCGATGTTTAACAAAGTAAAGTAAAAAAATGATCTGATGAATACTGAAGTAATTCTTAAGTAATGTGAAATGCTTTGAAAATGCGATGTTATGTTTTTTGTGTTTTACAATTTCACTATGAATGTAAAACATTGAGTAGGTCTGTTATATTGAGTATTACTACATATATTTATGTAATTAAGGTGATTATGTTTATCGAAGCAAAAAATTATCCGATATGTTACGTGCAACTAACACTTTTTTTTTTATCTTTGTTAATGATAGATTAATTAAAAGTGAGGGTGGCTTCTTTTCTTAGCCAAGATTTTTGTTTTCTGAAATTTCTTTCAAAACATCTAAATTTCTTTGCTCTGTTGTTTGCAAGAGGTCAGTGATATTAAATAATGTACTTTCATTCAAAAAAGCTTTATACATTTCTGAACCTTAATCTATGTATTGATAGTCATTTTTTAAATTTATTGTTTGTCTCAGAGGAAAAATTTGCACAACCCGTTTTTGTTCATGAATTTTTCTATTTCTTAAAACATGCTACAGAGTGTCGATATTAAGCATCCTTACTTTATTACTCTCGAGTAATGTTTCAATAGAATTCATACTAATGCAACAATTTATAATGGTTACATAGAGGTAAATTACATATAAGTCTCACTAATCAAGTACAATAAAATCGATGAAAATGCCTTAAAAACCACCTTAAAAAAAAAAAAAGACAATTTAAACAATAGTTTTACCATCTAATCTGCTTCTTAAAAACCTTTTTAAGAGATTTCAAACCATAACTTAAATTAAAACAAAGTACTCGCAAAACGCAGCCAAATGGGAAAACAAACAATATAAACACCACCATATACACACTAAAAAAACCATTTAATACTCCACTTCAGTCCTCACTTCGCTCTTTTTTACACCACTTAATAGTTCTGAAAAATAATAATAATCTCGATACCAGTCACTACGTGTATGAGAAACGGCCGCGGGCCGAAGATGTGCTCCATGAAAACTATTCACAGTAATAATAACAGCGACGGTGAGAGGAAACTCAAAGGCGGGGCACCTTTCGGTATGTCACATGCAACATCTCGAAAGAAAAGCTGGACTCACGACTAGCCTGGGGCACATCACGATTCGTTTTGGGCTTTGGCATAAATTGGTGACTCCAATATTGTATTTTTCTGGGGTACGTATTGAAGGGGGGTAGAGAGGAAGTTGGGTGAAGACTTTTTTTGTTGCTTGCTTTTTTACCTATTATTTTGGATCCGACGTTTTTAAACTCCCACGTGCAGCCGACGTGACCTTTGCATGATAGTAGTGGCCAATAAAAGTGGTCATTATCGAAAAACTTATTTTTTGAAGGTATGGATCGGACCGGTGTGTTTTGTGGGCCAGGTACGGCACAGCAGGTGTTGGGTGGTATCGCCTTCAGGGAATTTATGATGTATGTTAACGTTTTAATGACAATTATCTGTTTGTTTTTCATTTTAAGCGGATGTTTATTTCTTTAATTTCTTGAATTATTTGATATGCACAAAGAGAATAAAAATGTTACGAATTTCAACAGTTTTGATTGAAATCATCACCATTGAGCTCAATAATTTAATGTCAAGGATGGCATATCATTTGAAATCATCACGTTTTTTATCAAGAAACAATTAATGTGGATGGTGCAAACCTTTTTGAACGCAGGATAATATAGATGTCTTGAACTAGATTTTTTTGTACGAGACAACATAGAAACTAGTGTTCAAAAGTATCTGAAAGCCAACGATGACAGAGCTGAAAGCTTGCAATGACTGAAGTATTTGAAAGCCTATGGTGATTAAGTATCTAAACGCCAATGGTGAATAAATAAATTGAATGGCAATGGTGATTAGAGGCTGCCAGCATTTAATGAGTTATCTAATTATGCTGTTTATGTAAATTTTGTAATAAAATTAAATACATCCTTTTAAAATTTACATATTTTAGGGACGTTTTGTATTTGTTAACTGCGTCAATTAGAAACATTAAGATATCTATTTGGTAAGTAACATTGCTTATTCTTAATTTGTTAGTCATATTTCATAATCTCTTTCTTTGAGGCTGATTTCGATTAATAATAAATGATAGAATTTTAAAAAAAGCTATTCCAGATAGAATAAGATTCAGTAGTTATGATATTCAGTATTAGCATCATAATTATGATGAATAAAATAATGCAAATTATTGAAACTTATCATTTTTATTAAAATGGTGTTGGTGTACCATGAACATTATGAAAAACAACAATGGTGAAATAAATGTGTATTGATCGCTTACATGTTAGAACAGTATTTTATACCACTCAAGATAGTCCCGTAACGTTTTAATGTTAAAGTCTGGTGACTGAGAGTACCAAATAAACTGTTTCACTTTATCCTTACGTTAATTAACCAGCTTGTGGTGCATTTCGCTCTATGTACGGTAACCTCATCCACCTGAAGCAAAGAACAGCAACCAGAGACTATTATCTGTACCATCGGATAAACTTAAACTATCGGAGTACATTCAAAGATGTTAGGGTTATTGCCCAACACTTCAGCATGACTACTGCTCCAAAAGAATGCCAATAAATAGTATCCTACACCTTCTAAAATCCATTTCTATGTTTTACAGTTGGAGCCAAATAATTAAGATGAAATGCTTTCTACGGGACGTCACAAACATAGACTTTCTTTCTGGTGATAAACTAAGTGGAAGAAGATTTGTCAGACCAAGTTACATCTTTTCAGTCATCAAGGTTCCAATATTGATACTCTCTGAAATTATGTGTTTTTTGGTTTAGATATCAGTGAAATTAGGGACTAACACCTTGCAACACGACTATAAAATTCTAATCTGTGAGGCTTTTAATGAACTGTTCTGCATGAAATGGAATCTTCTCGATTGTCGTTTAAACCTGTTGCTATTTTCTCAGTTATGGGTTTATATTTTTTGGGGAAAATTCATGTCATTGCTCGCCGATCCTTATCTGACATCGTTAATAGTTTATTTATTAACGATGTCAGATAAGGATTGAAACTATTAACAATAAATGTCATGATCAGATAATCATGACATTTATTGTTAATAGTTTCTGCTTTAGAAGTAACACTTTGTTCTTTTTGACACCTGGCAATTATTTATTACATGACCACAATTTCGGTTGTCTTAGACATTTAAACACCTACTTTAAACAAGCACCCTTAATCATGCTAATCTGCAAATCTTACCTGTAACTGTACAATTTATTGTAGATAGATGACTTCATACCCTATTCATACAAATAGTAAACAGACATACTTACATCACTCTATATAATTACATCGCTCTTTATTCTTCAGTAGGTGTTTTTGTTATCTTGTCAAGAATCTGTATTCTGAAATTTGTTTTGTACAGTAGCAACATATTTTAAATTAGGAAATTTTTCCTATGTGTAATATGGTGAATCTCTCTTTTCTTATGCTTTATTTCTAAATGGATTTATAACAGTGGATATTAAAGTTAAGAAATTAAAAAATAATGAATGCTTCGAAACTGTAAGGATTCTGTATGGATAACACGTATATATTTGTAAGCCAAAAGAAAAAAATTTCCGCCTGAAAAAGTATTTTAAATTCAAGAAATACTATAACTCTCAATAATGATAATACTCTTTAACGAATCAACTAAACTTGAGTTATTGATAAAAGTGCTTTAAAGTCAATATCATGGCGTTAGCTTTATTGATATATAAATATGGCTATAAAAATAATGTTTATAAGTTTCGGGCTCAAAGTGAATGAAGCCTAGTTGAAGATGAGCCCGAAGGAGTGTGAATCTTAATGAGTGCGAAGTTTCATTAAAAATATAATAAGTTAACAATTAGTCAGCTTGCGTCAAAAAATTCATATGTGAATTTCGCTAACGTAAGTGGAACACAAATTGGCATTATTATTGTTTTTTAGGGGGAGGAAAGGGGAAATAAGGAATACATATTAAATCCAATGAAATTTAAGAGACAAACTCCATTATTGAGAATTAAAAAAAAATATTGAGTTGATCTTAAAATAAATATATTTTTCTTTATTTTTTATTTAGATATATTCCTATTGTATTAATTTTATTAAGAAAATGAAATTAAGAGATTAAAGTTGCTCTCTTAAAACATCATTTATTATTAATTATCTTTAAAAAATAAATTTTTCTCTCAATAAATACATTTGAAGATGTATATTACTTGCACTGTATCGTATCTACTTGTATGGTTTTTCATAATAAATTAAAAATTTACAGATATTAACACAAAAGTCAAGAATATAATATGCTTGAGTTTTTGGAAAATTTTGTTTCCTGCAGAGATCTGTATCGTATCTTTTGCTTTTGCTTCTTTGCTTTTGCAGTAGTATGTAAAGAATACATTTGGAAATAAAAAGGAATAATACGAAGCAATTCCAATTTAGAGAAATATCAATATTGTTTGATACTTTTGTATAAATCAAACCAAGAAGGAACTTATAGTAAGAAGAAATGATATAAGAACATTGAAACAAAAAGAAAAAAATAGTTTTTCCAATTGTTTTAGAAATTCGTATAATTTGATGTTATTTTGAACGATTGCCTGAAATTCGGGTTAAAATATGAATAAGAGTTATACTTATGTGCCTATTAGCTTTAAAAAACCCATTATTTTAAAAATATATCATTATCTTTTCAGTTGATTAGACAGTTAAATGAAATTTTTCGAAGCAAATTTTTTTTTTGTACCGGAGAGATCAACGCACGAAATCCTGTTATGTATTTTTTAGGTTAATCTCTGAAAGAACACTCTGTTGAATTTCTAAGTCCCTGCCCTGATATGGTGTGGAAGTTTGAAGGTTGGGGTGCCAGCTCAGGTATCGTCTTCGTCTCTTGACCGATGCTCAAAGTTGCGAAGTACGTCGACAGTAATCCTCGTGTTGATTCTAAGAGCGACGTTAACAAACAATAAAACAATCAGACCGAAAGTATGCCCTTATTAAGGTTTTCCGGTATTTGTCTATTATAGCGGCGTCCGTCAAATTATAATTACGCCAAGTCGTCGCCTAACTCGTTAAGCCTATCTTTGGATACAACCTACTTGGCGATATTTCTTAGTCTCTAGGCAATTAATCATCGGGCACCGCTATAATAGACAAGTACCGGTATTTCTTCAGATTACGGCAAATGTTAGAATCTCGTATTTTTACCCCAAGGGAGTTTTTGTGACCATTGGGAAAGAAATATAAATTAATTGAACTAGGAAATCAAATTTTACTACCCACTAATACAATACCGATTCCTATTTCTTCAATAAACAAATTACTTAAGTCAGGAATGCACACATGAGCATGAAAGGAGCTTTTCTGTTTTCAAAATAGCCTATTTTAAATATGTTAATTAAGTATTGTGCATCACATTGTCAGCGAAGCTAGCTAATTGTTAAAAATATACGGATACAATCACTAGGTATCTATAATTACGTTACCATCACTAGTTATCTACAATTATTAGTTTGAATATATTTCACTGGTTCTTGAAGAAAACTTATTTGCGAAAACGTAAAAAGATGTACACTTAATTAATGTATTTTTCATCTTTGATTTGAATTCAAGAGCCATTGTTTTAGGTAAACAACTTGATATAAATGTTAAGACATCATCATCACTTGAAAACTTAAAACAATTTATTTATTTTCTTAAAGAGGAGAAGGAGGAAATGAAAATCAGTCATAAATTTTCGAATTAATAATATGATACACAAGTAAATTGAGATTATAATGCAACGAAATACCTCCTTTTAAGCTAAAAATGGTACTTCTCTGTCATAGAGATGAACTGAGAAATATCACCAAGATACATTATACCTCAAAGTAGGCTTCAAGAGTTTGGCAACGACCTTGGGGTAATCGTAATTTGACAGGAGCCGCGAAACAGGGAAGTGGTCTAAACACTTATTAGTTCGTTTTTTAAAAAATATTGAGCTGTAGACCTTTTTTGGCTCATAATTACTTCAATAACAATTTTTAGATTCTAAAGCAAATTAGTCAACCTTATAGAACATTTAAATCCATTCATCATAAAATTTTCATTTTTTTCACTAATCTGTTGTAATTTTTAAAAAAAGAATTATTATTGTTTTGGCGTTAAAAGTACATCAACCATAGAAACATTTTAATACAAAAACCAGGTCTTTTTTTTGTATGAAATATGATACAAAATCCCTAAAGCAAACACATGTTAAGATACAAATTATGAAATTACGTGGAATGAAAATTATAAGATAGGTAAAATATCCCATTTAGCGCAGGCTTTGGAGGCGGAAAACAAAACGGTGCCAAATCATGCCAAAAGTAGGGTTCTGCCTAAAATAAGATCCAATAATCAAGATTGCAAAACTATTTTTAAGCTTTAATTATCTTTTTGAAGATGTAGCTAATAAGGTTTACAAATTAAAAAAAAAAAAATAGATACAGAAGTTTGATTTGGAAGATATATGTAAATTAATCTTTGAGATACAGTTGATTTAATAAATTTATAATAAAGTATATATATATATATATATTTATAAGTAAAAAATGGAAATACTGTTTAGCCCTACTACGCGCCGGGGAGAAATCGCGCCGGCGCAAGTGATAAAGTCGCCAAAAATGATACAACGTACGCCAAACGGAACATGAGTATACTGTGTGTTACCGCCAATAAAGCCTTTTTGGCGTGAATTGCGCCGGCGAAATGGAAAAGTACTAAATGATTTTTAATATACATACATAAAAGTTTAATATATTTTTTCATAATGTTGTTATTTATAAGAATTATTCAGAACTCGCCAATTCGTCGATTTTCAAAATCATGCCAAAGGTGTGAATTAAATCGTATATTTTTACCATTATTTTAAATATTCACACTTTTAATCTTTAAAAGTGAAGTTTTTTGCTTAAAATAATTCAAATTAATTGGATTTAATACATTTATTTATTTATAAATAAATTTAAAAACCTATATTTTAAAAATTATTTGGAATTGAAATTCTGAAAAATAGGCCTTCATTTTTAAACTAATTTTTTAAAAAAAACTTTAAAAAAGATTGTAAAAGCAAACTGTCTCTTGTACAACAAACTTAACTGGAGAAGAAAGTATAAGCTACTTACCAAAACACTCAAATCTCGATACAGTTGTCTTCGATTTTTCAAAAACTTCATTTTCCATTTTACTTTACATAATTGCCAATCAAAGGCCAAAAAAGTAAATAAAAAGCATTTAAAAAGTTTCAGACTATTTAGAGTCCCGATTTTTACTATTGCTACAGAGGAATGGTTGAGTAGTTAAAGAGTGAAGCAAAAAATATACATCAGTTTTGAAAATTTTTTATTTAATTTTTCAAGAATTTTAAACAAAATATATTGCAATTTTTTCAGTTTAGAATATTTCAAAATAAAAGAAATATTGCCAAACACATGAAACTTTTTTTTAAAAAAAAATTAGGTTATTTAATTGTTAGATTTTAGCTATGGTGCCATCAGTAGTACATAATTAATTAAATAATCAAATAAAAACATTCTTATTTACTTTTTTACGCATATCTGTAATTATGACCAACCAAATTGAATTCAGATGGATTTGTTCTTTTTTCTTACAATTCTTTTTTTTTTTTTTCATTTATTTACTTTTACTAGTCATTTTTCATTTATTTTTTTTCTTTCGTTTGCTCTGCAAAGTCAGTCCGCCGCCATTTTATGATCCAGCATTACTTTCGGGACCTTGTTACATTGTTTAAATGTTGAACAACAGCTTTTCTTCTAAAGAACCATTCTCTGTATAACTCTTACTATAATTTGGTGTGGAAATCGTTCATAAATATACTGGATTAACATCTCTCAGCGAAACTGCGGTGATTCGAACATTTACTGGCGGAAAAGAGGAAAAAACGTTTAATTTAATTGGAGACCGCTGTCTTTATTTTTTCAATTACTTTGTTGTGCGTTTTGAAAGCGGTCACATTTGAGAAGAATTATTGGTTGCGCGGCTTCTCTGTCAGCTCATTATTATTGTCGGAATAAAAGCCAGCGAAAAGGTAACAGTAAAAAGAAAATATAAAAAAGGTACATGTTCTTTGAACAAGGTAAAGAAGAAAAAAAAGAGAATCATTTTGAAAAGCATCAAACTTTTGACCTCCCAAGTATCGGTTACTTACAATTGGGAGTTATTTCAATTAAAAAGAAAGAAAAGAAAAAAATACAATAAAAATAAAAACTGCCTGTTTATTCGTGAACTGCAACAAAGGTATTATCACGTTATTTCCTTTCTTGTTTTATAATGGTTTATTTATCTTTTTTATTCTTTAGAATTTGACGATAGAACAAGGTTTGATTAGTCACAAATTAACAATTGACAAAACAATGGATTTTTTTCATCACGCGTAGGATACTACAACTAGGAATGATTTATTTTAAGGGAACTCCAAATTGTGTCTGTGCTACTAACTAATTGTACTGTCTTAATTTGTCTTAATTAAAAAAATTATACTCATTAGTCCTACGGCAATTTTAGTTAAAGTAAAATTTTAAATATGTCTCTAGTTCAGTTGTCTTTCATTAACTTCGGCTTTAGAAACTGTGTCCCCACTTTAAGCTTTTTCAGCGTATTCAAAGGCAAATTTTATAGTGCCTTATCGTTATCGTATTAATAGTTATGGATCAGTTTGGGTTTTTTCTAGCATTTCTTATACTAATATCTTTATCCTAAAAATTTGCTTTCAAAAATAATATCACAACGACATCTGTGTCAAGCTATGGCTGCTTAATACGCTTTTCAAAACTCCCTAATCCATCAGAGCAATGTATCATTGACACAACTAGCAACCGCAGCAAAATTGAAGATTTTCCATCAGTGTTTGTTTTAGCGATACAGCAAAATTAATTACCTTATTGGTTTTACTTTTTTAAGTTTTTCTTTCGGTATTGAAATTGAACATTATCAATTCAGAATTCGTGATGAGTGTACTGTTTTTATTGTTGAACTTTTAAGCATTAGCCATGCAATAAATGGATCACGCAGCGTAAGATTATTTCAAAGTATTTGATTTGTTCAAATTCTAATTCTTCCATGGAAACTCCAAAAATATTTCCTCTTGTTATATATCATTGTAAAAAGAAAAATAAATTAAAAAATACCCTCTAAAGTTCGTAAAGATAATGAAATTCTTGTGTCCTTTGCTTTTGCTTGAGGCCATATTGGAATATTTGGGAAATGGAAGAATTAATTTTTGGGCTAAGACTGCATTTAAATGAGACGTTTGCTCGTGTTTCTCAGCTTATATTCCCAAATTCTTTTATAAGATAAAGTTGAGGAAAATTTTGTTTCATATCGCCATTTTTACATAACTTTTAAAATCACTGTTTCTTTCAGTTCATGGTAATTGTAAAGTATACCTTAAAATATATAATCTGCTCCCTTGTAAATTTTTCGAATGAAGTGCTGGTGGGGAAAAAATGTTGAACATCTTATCTTTTTTCGTTAAAAGTTAAATAAAAAAAGAAAATTTTTGAAAGTCAAATTGCATTAATTGAATTCCAAATTTATTCCAACTTATAACCAGGAAAACTACGTTAGCATTATTTTGTGGCTTCGTTAATTGATTGATTAACCAATCTTTTCCTAAAGTAGAATTTAATATGTATGCATTTTAGAGAGAGCTTTAATGTAATTTATTATATTTATACCGAAAATATTTATCTAGATTAGCACCAGAGATACTTGAAAACAAAATCAGTCAATTTTACTTTTTATTTATTTTAATTATTTATGCTTATTTTAAAATACGATGTGTGGCTATTAAATAATGAGACTGATGCTGTAAAACGTTCTATTTTGATGTTACATATATTAACTTATTATCACCTTCAATTTATACCTCTCCTCTAACCCTACAACGCTCTAAGCAAATCTTCTATCGTTTGAAACAGTGCAGGAAGTCTTCTTCTGTCAACTCCTTTAGAGGGCCTTTTCTCTTTCACAAGCTCAACGGACTCCAATCTTGTTTCTTTTAATGCAGCTTTTGCCTTAGAAAACAGATAGAAGTCGCATGCCTCAAGATCCGGCGAATAAGGCGGATGTTCTAACACTGCAATGCTGTACTTGCCTAGAAACTTCTTGACAGACAATGTGGATTAAGCCGGCGCATTGTCTTGGTAGAAAAATTTAAAGTACGGATTCTTTGTCAATTTCTATTGCCTCATAAATCGCACGAATACTTAACCGATGGGGAGATTGAACCAGATAACCAATTTTTTTTTCGATATTGTCTTCCGTTTTTGATGCGGTAGGGTGACCCGGGCATGAATTACCTTCTACGTCTTCTTGGCCATCTTCAAAACTTCATTACATAAAATTAATTCATTTTATTTTCTTCCTATTTCTTTTTTAGATGAGACAATGTTGTTTCGCTCATTTTAGAATGCAAATAAAAATTCATTTTGGTACTCTTCTTCCTTATGATTGTTGGGATTTGAGAAAATAAATGTGGGTTGAATAACTTCCCGGCGAACCAATTATTGTAAGCATAGACTTTCTGATTTTTGAGCAATATCAGCATTTGCCTGTTTTTCATTTAATTCTTGTAGCATTATAGATGGATAAATAAGTCAGCATGGAAATTCTTGTGGTGTATCTAACTATGCTTTCATTCCATTGACTGAGTTCATTTCGTTGAAATTTCTATTTTGTAATATAAGTTGTAAATATTTTTCATAGTTCTCGAAGTTGAAAATTTAAGAACACTCAGTTAAGATTAGGGTTTTTTCACGCACTAATAATGTTTCAAGGGATAATCTCCCTCATTTCTTAAGGAAATCATTTGTTTCATACCTCTAAAAATTGCGGATTTTACCTGTTCTCCTGAAATTTCTATTCTCCAACATTTATTAAAATTATTCTTTATTTTACAAATAGTTCCCAATGACTTACATCAGTTAATCAGTCTGGCAACATTAACAAGAGGTAGTCTGGCAATTAAGCTGCGAAATAAATAAGCGAAATAAAATAGTTTTAGTATTAATATAAATTGGGCAAAAGAAGAAAAAAAGACAGACATTTGTCAAAATTGGTAGATTCCGTTGTTCTATCCATTTTTTTCCGATCATTTCTCAATCTTCATCAACAAACTAATGCGTTTTATTCTCATTTTTTAACTATTCTCTTAGTGTGGACTGGGGAAGACACATTTTGATCAATTACTGATCATCTCGCTCCTTTTCGAATTCGTTCGATGACATTGAGTTTTTCCTCAATCACATAAATAATTTGTTTACATCTTCATTCTTTCGGCATTATTTTTAATTGTTAAGGAAATACTTATACAAGTATGGACCCTATGCTGTATGATCGAAGTTTCTCCATCATGTATTAATTCGCATCGTATCCCAGTAAGGGTAGTCTTTAATATTTTATAGAAGTTGTTAGTATCCACATATAGAGACAATGAACTAGAACTAGAATGAACTTTTGACGAGGACGACATCTGAGCTGGCCTCTCCATCTCCAAATATCCACCTATAGGAGGACTTGAAGCCTTCACAGATTTAACATGCATCAGTCCCGCTATATAATGATCTTTTGTGGAATCAGGACTCAAACCCGTTTTGACGGAAAGAACGCCGGCTGCGAATTTCCGGCCATTCAGAAACATTCAGTAAAAACTCCAGCTTCAATTATTAGCACATAAAGTTAAAAATCTATTTGATATTAAAATAATGAAGTTGAAATGTGGATCATCTTACATGTACTGGGAAAACTGGATTGATTGTGGAACAGAAATGATAGTACGATTAAATAACCTGTTTTTAATACAACAGAAATTCCAAACACGATATTAATATCAGAATTTTGTTCCTTAAAACATTTTGGCTTCTTATTTTTCAATATTCAGTCTCAAAATCGGATGTTCAACCCTTTTGCGTCAAATCATCTCATCTTGCGCGTCCTTTCGTCTCTCATCTTTGGAGGAGAAGTACACAGATTCCAAAAAACATTGACTCAGAAACCAAAAATTCGTACGTAATTCTTATGAGACCCTTATTAATAATATGAGATGTGGCTTCATTTTGCATAACCACTACAGTTTCAGAGTTTACAAGGATTAGGACACATACAACATAAATTAAGAACTATGACATATCTTTCAGATGGGTTTTATCGTGTATTTCTCTTCACCTAACCCTAAGGGATTTTAATATATTGTTATTCGAATAGAAAATCTCTTTGAGAAATTAAATATGACTTACGTAAATTGGAAGTGAATTATTGAAGTGATGAGAATATGATTGAGGAGATGTATTTATAAGCAGAGAAAAGTTTAATAAAAGGATTGTTAGCAGTACAGTGTGGTTGTAATTGTTCCTTAACGCAGTACTAACAGACAGAATGGGGGCTATTGGCACAGGACCTAGTTATTTCGAATTTCTTTCAGGTGACGAGGACGACACCTGATCTGGCACCTACATCTTCAAACTTCCACATCACGCCAACACTAGAACTTTGTATCTCAATCACATTTAACGTGCATCAGCCCGTTACACAGTCGGTCTTCATGGTATCAGGACTTGAACCCACGACTCGACAATAACAACGCCATCCGCGAGTTCATGACCACAAGACTTTGGCGGTCTCTGTTAGGGGTGTAGAGAGTGAGCGGAAGTAACCAATGTAGAGATAAGGATCGTGCCACTACTGACAAGAGATATAGGATTGATATTTGTGAGAATTTGCATGCTGTCAGTGAGTCGGACTCTCTCATTTCAACAACTACTGTGACTACTCGAACCTGATTGATCCATAACAGTTAAGTAATATTTGTAGAATTAATCTTTAGATTCAGTTGTGTGCAGAGATCTTTCCAGAGGTTTGATAATGAACATCTTGTGATTCAAAACACTTTGAGATTCATATCTTGAATTGCTTCCTAGTTTATTACTGACTGTGTTGATGAGTTATAGAGTGATCAAATGAAGGAAATGATAACGCGACATTATTATCTTTTTATCAAGCTGAATGATTTCACAAGATATCAAACTGAGATATACAAAAAAGTAAGCTTTAACTTGAGGAAAACATGGCAATTTAACAGAGAAGCAAAGGCATGCGAATTGCAACTGAATTTTGCGAAGTTAAATACCATCCAATGTCCCATTAATCGATGAACTCCGAATTAAAATATGTAAAGCTACAATAGCTGCTGGAATCTATACCTTTTTTTTTTTTTGGAAGTAAGGTATGAAACAACATTAATCTCTCCTTTTGACCAAAATCGTCATTATATATTAAACTATAAGATTAAATAAATTAAGTTCTTACATATTTATGTAAATAACGTAGTAAAAAGGATTTAAAACCACTCATTTAAGTAAAACTAATGATAATGCTAAAACTACATTCAAAATTATAATTTGAATAATAACAGGCATATTTATAATTAAATTTTTATCGTAATATTTTTTTATTTTTAAACTTTTAAATTTTTTTAGATACTTTTCTTATTTTTTGAAGAAATATCTCAATTACTCCTTTACTAGAATTTCAGTAAAAAAGTTTTGAATGATTTTTTTTATGTATCAACTATACATACACATTTTCTTTTCGATATCAACGCTAAATTTAGCTCAACTTTCGTCCAATTGATCGACTAGTTACATTAAAATATTAGTCTGATAAATTTATTATCTCATAACTTACCTATATCATGCTTTAATATCTGATTGTCATTTTTTTACGAAATTATTCGTTCAACATGGTTTTTTAATTCTTGTCTTTAAAAAAAAAAATTTCTTAAACATCACTTTCGGGAATTTTTCGAGTTACGACCCGTTGCAATAGAATCCATTCTCCCACTTCAAATAAAATTTGCCCCGGGAGTTATCACATACAAAAAATTACTGCTCTACAATTAAGCTTATCCAATTCAGAATCTCATACTTAAAACACCACAAAAACTGCTGCATTTATCTAATTTACTCCACGCTCGAGATAATTTGACCTCTGAACCACAAAGAACTAAAAAGAAAAAAAGGCAAACAAACGAAAACAAAATGGGAAATCCACAACCAGACAGTGGAACCGCTCTGTTTTTCTTACGTGTTGAAAAGCGTTCCAAAAACAAAACACGACAAAAACGCTTCCTGTCAAATTTGCCAAGAACAAATGAGAATTATAGCCATAACCAATGCACTAGACGGAAAGGAGGGGTGGGGGGAGAAGAAATCTTACCTATTTAGCGGTTCCCTTTGTAGGAACGTAATTGCTGCGCGGGCCCGAGTACAGTCGGTTTTCTCTTCCGATGAAAAAACAACCCACCCATTTACCTTTTTTTTCTAGGGTTTAAGCTAAAATTCGTGTCATGGGGGCTGGTTGAGCCTCGTGCGTAGACTGTCCCATGCTTAATCCGACACAGGAAAAGGGTGCTTATGGGTAACGTAATATTGACGCCATGCTGTAAATGTAACGGTTCATTTGGCGCTGGAGACAAGAGTCTTGGCAACTAAGTAGTGGAGACTGACCGCACGGTGCTATTAATTTAAGGGGAAATATTTGTGTTATTTTTCATTGAATTCTCTCTTATTTGAGTTCTCCGAAGAGGTTAATTTTCGGAACATCTTATCCGATTACTCTTTTTTTTCCCCTTAGGGCTTAAGCTAAAATTCGTTTCTTGTAGGATGGTCCTCATGTCGTTTCCTGCTTTACCGTTCCTTGAGAAAGAAGCTTATGTCTAATGTACTATAAAATGATTATTAACGTCCCACTGAGAGGCAACACGGGGGTTATCAGTGATGGATCTCACAATTTTGAACTTCGGTTAACTGACAGGGACGACACCAGAGTTGCTACCTCCTCTTCTAAATTTCCACAACACGCCCTTGACCAGATTTAACGGGCATCATCTCCGCTACACGGCGGGTCTTAAGTGGCATCAGGGCTCGAACCCACGACTCGACGAAAACCACTCTGGCCGCGAGTCTGCAACCATGACATTTAGGCTAGTGTGGCCACTAATATATCATAAAGTCAATGCAGTCAAATTTCTATAGCTCGACTTTGGGCTCAAATACAACACATACGCATAAGACAGCGGAACACTTGAATATAAATATATATCCAGGAAGATTGGAGTGCTTTCTATCAAAAACTTCTGTTGTATTATTTGTAGAGATAACTTATCAACATCAAAGTTTAAACTAAAATTTGTATCATGGTGAATGGATAGAATATATATGGCATAAATATAATAGCTCACTTGATACTACGCTTATTTTTCATATCTTAATGGATAACAAGTATGATGGTACTGTATATAGGAAGCGATATTTTGAAGTTTCAATTATTAATAAGAAATAACCGAGATATATTTGGATAAAATATATTCCGCACATCATTATGCTCATAATGTTGTAAGTTTCAGCTGTTCATGTTGATCTGTTTGGTTTCAGGAAGCCGTAGACTGAAGTAACCCACAGTATCACAAAATTTAATTAGTATCCCGGGTATCACGTCAAGTTTCAATTATTTCTAGAAATAATAGAAAGAATTTTTTTTATTTAATATTCTTAAGAAAGTATTTCTCTACATTATCACTATCCACAGTTATACATTTCTTCCAGGGTTTCTTGATCCTTAGAAGCCTGTCATTGTAGAATTTAGCAGATTAAACATTATTTTTCTTATACTTCGGGTTACTTCGAACTACAATTTCCTAAAACTAAATAAATCATCGTGAATATCTGTCATTTACAACTTTACTTACGAAAGGCTACACAGAGCAAATTTATCCACATATCTCGATATTATTTCTCAGTAATAATTTAAGCTTTACGATATCCTTTCGTACGTACTTAGGAAGAAATACAATGTCATTGTTCGAACAATTATTCAATAATTTTTATAAAGAAAAATAATTGATTTGAACAATCATTTATAGCAAAGTACTTTACTTCAACTTTTCAAAAATTTATATGAAAAACATATTACTTTTTTTACTAAGAAACTCGTTTTCTATAATGATAGCATTAGTATTTTTTCCACCATGCATCTGATAATTAGAATTGGGGGAAAAATAATATAAAAGCTTTTTAACTACTTGTTTCTTAATTCAGGCGATATTTTAGTTGGTAACGTAATGGAATCGTAACCTCTGAGCCTCGAAACTGCAAATAGAATCGTGTAATTGACGCTTGATTACTATACAGTGGCTTAAATTCCTCAAGTTAACGTGATATAAATGTGTAGATTGGAGTACCAGATTAAATATTGATGGCGTTATTTAACCCTTACATAAGATTACAGTGCGTACTGGCAGTGTAGGTAGACCTTTGTGTCGGACAGATAAGGCAACTGGAAACGAATAATAAACAGATTTTTTTTTTTCTTCCAAAATTGAATTTCAAATTGTGTAAGGTGCAGTATATTTATTTTTTGCACACCTTTTATAACCACAAAAATTTCTAATGAGTTTCAAGAAATTTTAATGAAATATGATAAATGTCATATACGAGTATTTATGCTATATATTTTGGGCTCAATAACTGTTTTTAAGGTATAGCCATTTATTGTGCCTGGAAGACTATTTTATCTATTCCAGTGCAATAAAATGCATCCGTAAGATCATAGCATAACGATGGTTTCTGAGGGATTGCATTTCCTTCCCAAATTTCGAAAATATTTTAAAATAGTTTTAAAGACTAAAAAATTCATAAGCAAATAATTAAAATAGATGTAAATTTTTAAAAAAAATACTAGGAAAATATAGTTTTGCAGAAACTATCATTATTTTTGGTCCTTTCAGATGCACTTTATTGAATGCAAATAGCTAAAGTAGACTAGATTCGAGGAGGAAGTTCCATAGATTTAACATTACGTTCATGAAATCAAAATGGCTGGTAATGGGAGCTTTAAATATAAGAAATGTATTTCACTTAATTTTACTATTAATAAATATATGTAATAATCTTATTTAAAGACAATAAAGTAAATCAATTAATAGTTTAATATATAATTAAACTTTCTTTGTATAATATTAATTCCCATAATTTCGATATTAAATTGTTAACATAAATTAAAATTGTTCATTTTCAACAGTAATTTCTTAGTTATACTTCTGTTATACAACACAATAAAAATCTGAAAGTTCTAATTTATAATTACACATTAATAAAAATAAATCAAACTATGCATTATTGATAATTTAACACACGCATACGAAGACATCAAAGTTTAGATAGCTAAGTGAAATGAAGATGCCTGTTGATGGTATTCCATAGTGTAGCTTTAGCGAAAATCAAGTTAAACAAAAAAGATAGACTACGCAAAAAACAGTTGCGATTTTTTAAAGAAGAATATTTATCTATTTTCCATTCTATACCCTTAACAATTTTTCTCAATGGAATGAAAAAGCCTTCATAGTAAAGTTTCGGAAAAAATATTCGTTCGAAGATTTTCAAAACATCTACATTTCCTCCAAATATTTTCCCTATCGGCAACGCTCTCTTATAGTGAAAAGCACTATGGTCTGTATCTCAGTCGACGTTCTAATACATCTAACAGTATTCCAAAGAGATTCAGGCTCAGGCTTCAAGCACGCCATTCCAATTCCCATTTCAGCAAACTACCTCTGCACAGACCATGCAGTATGAATAGAAGCATGACCCTGTTAGAACAGGAATGGGTTCTCTCCGAACTGTTACCACAATATAGTCGGTGTGGAGTTATCAAAACAGGCTTTTGTCTTACGAGTTTCCTTGTACAAAAACCAAGGGCTTCAGACCAAACCATCAAAAACAGCAGCAAAGCAAAAATGACTCTATCCCCCGAATTCAACTAGTGGAACAATACAGTCACTTAAAAAACGTCCGCCATTCAATCTCCATATCCAGATTCTACCTTCGAACTTCCAGATAAGATATAGATTCGTCGCTTCATAACACATGATGCCATTGTTCAAAGATCAAAGTTGTCGATGTTTGTCCCACTGTAAGGTACACTTGACATTGGTAGTGGTAATATTTGGTTTATAAGCAGTAGTTCTGTCATGGAACCCCAGAGTTCGAAGTTTACGAAGCACGGTCATTGTTCTGATATTGCATCCAGAAGCATCTCGGAATTCTTTCGAACGAATTGTTTCGGCCGAATCCACGCTACCTAATTTCACAATTCTCTCCAGTGCAATACGGCCTATGTCTCTTCGGTTCCCGAGAACATTATGTGGAGTAGAACAGAACACTTCTAACGTAGCAGAAATGTCATGAACAGTCTTTCTACACCAGATATACCTAATCACTTCTCCATGCTCAAAATAATTTAGGTCGTATTTTCCTATCATTACACTTTTCTAGTTGTGAAATTACATGAAATTATTGTTTTTTACACTTGTCTGGCTGCTAGAAGCTTGACGTATCTAGCATAATTCCCTACTGTATGAAAGGGTGATGGTATCCGGAGGCTCGAAAATTAATTCAGTAATAAGAAAGATTGATAAATCTAATCAGCATCACCATAAAAGTGTATAAGAGATTCTTGGTGATGCATATCGTCACTGCGAGAAAGAATTCAGGAAAATAAATTTGTAAATATTTTGTTAACTTTGTACTAGAGCAACACGAATACAATTGGCGACGGACGTCGTAATTTTGAGTTACAATAAAATGACTCAATATCAAGAATGATCAAGGAGGATAGTTGACCCGGTTCATCCTTTCCCTAACCACCACAAAGAGTAAGGACTTTGAGACTGAGTTCTATTTAACATAGAGATGCTTTTATTTATTCTTACGACTGGTTTTAAGTGGAATCAAGAATCGAATTCACGACTCAATTCCTGAGCCCCGATCTCACAACTATGCTCCCTGGACTACCAAGACCACAAAGATTTAGGAATGGTACTTCCTTCTTTTAAGTTTCCTCACAACGCTATACAAATAATTTAAATGAACAACTTTAACTGGTTCTTAGACTCATTTCCCTCCATACAATTTTTTCGGATACTTTATTATGTTATTTGAATTGAGAACTTTGCCTTGTGAATGAACAGTGACTTACGTATATAAGCATTAGTGTATAAGAAGAGAAGAAAGTAGGAAATGGCTAGGGTAGAGGGATTGGGGAGACAAAACAAAGAGTGACAAGGGAAGATAGATGGTTAGCAAAATGGACCCGATATTGTTACTAGAAATAGTTAAATAATCACTTAATGACTGATATTTGACTCGAATCCTGTTTATGGAAGTATTCTGGATTGGATCTAATTTTGCTGTTAGTAAAATAAGTAGAAGTTTCAGTTAAAATCTTTGGTTGGGCCGCTCTTCAGTAAACGTTCTGTATTCGTAATACCAAAAATTTATTCTTTGGTCTCTCTTAAAGTTAAAATAAACTTGATCAGATCAATTTGACATTCTATTTCTTGACTGATAATGTATTGTCACTTTTTAGCTCACAACCTAAGTAACGAAGAGGGAGCGGAGCGTCTCAGTTACCTGAATTATACTATTCAGGTAAAATTGAGACGCTACCAACGAGGAGAAAGGGGCTTATTTTTAAACTGAAACACCAATGGAAATCATATATTCACACGTTCACTTATCAATATATACCCTTATGTAAAGAAATTCATACATTATAATCCTGCATGAACAATTAATAATCAATAAACGGATTTGTAAATACTCTACTTACATTTAGGTACATCTTGCCTGAAATCCACTGCATTAATACCTTTAAAAAAATTTTTAGAGCATTTATGAACGTAACATTCGATACACTGAACATAATAATAATTTCGGAAATGGAATTTAATAAAATATAAACTTTTTTCACTTTAAGATTCAAATTTTCCTTAATGTTTACACAAATATTTTGTAAAATTTTTGAGTGTTTATTAAAAACAAATTATGCTCATGGCATAGCAAATAGCCTCACTTCATAATGTGGGAAAACCCAACACCACGGATAGAGTAGATTTTGAGGAAAATGTGCCTGCATCCTAAAGAACACATATTGAAAAAAGAGCAAATACAATATTTTTCTCTATGGTGTGTGTGTGTGGCATATGCATTTATATAGTTTTGAAATTTAATTTTGGAATGTTCTATATATCAGTTCTCCTAAATAATATATCTATGGATTTAATTAAGGGTACTCAATTTTTAACGGTATTATAAAAAATATAAATTTGTGAAGCATTTTGGTGTGTGTTGAAGATGGTATCCACCGAGCCAAAATAGGGAGAGCAGTTATTTTAATCACACGTTTATTTACAGTATCCATGTGCCAATCACTTATAAACAAATATTTATACCATTTACAAAACTATACAAGCTTCCAAACAGCCCATATTTTAATTCAACCCGCTTTTGCGGTCAGGAGAAATTATATCCAATACAAGAAAAAACCCGCCTTACGCGGTCAAGATCCAAGAGCATTCTCTAAAATATTACCTATGAACCCGTGTGCTCTCACTCACACGAGACAAGGCGCCTCCTGGCGGGATCTGAGTAATTTATTTCCAACAGTGTGTTAGTTACTTTAAATTTCGAGCACAACGGTATTGTTAACCAAATAAAAGGACTGGATTTGTAGAATCAAGTTTTAAGCCACTGATTTGGTAGCCAAGAAGTTATGCTGGTCATTATTTAATAAGTTATAATAAATGTCGATCATATGCGTTCAGAATTTGGTACAACCCTTTTAAAATGTAAAATATTAAGCAGAGAGTTTTACAATTCGGATCCTTATCTTAGTTGAAATCAAGTATTTTAAGTTCAAAAACTAAAGCGATGATTGTACAGGAGTACAATCATTTATTATGAATTAAATATTTGAGGAACTTTCTTAATATTCCACTTCTATAATTTTTTTCTCTAATATTTCTAACTTTGATTTTTTGTTTTCCTATGCTTCTAAAACACATATCTTTAAATCTTTTAATCAATCTTATCCAATTTAAGTGAGAAAAATTATCAAGGCCATATACAACTGATTCAAGATTATTTATCTGTTTTTATGCTTGGTTTCTTTTGCGAACTGAAATTTTATTAATTTAAAATAAATTTGTTAGAAACTTTGACATACTAAAGATTTTCAATCACTTCACCTATGTCTTTTTATACAGATATAATTTAATTCAAATGAAACTGATTATTTCTATATTTTTGGATTTTTAAAGTAGATGATCATTTGAATTGTAAAATTTTACATTGATTTCACGATAGAATTTCGTTTTATTCAAACTGTTGATTTTTAATTTATTCTTTTCATTGAGATCTTATTTTTAAAATCGTTTTAAGAAAACATGAATATATTTGACGAAACAAGTTTTTTTAAATATATATATATATATATATATCTTAAAGAAATAGATACCACGAAACTTTGCCCTTCCATGAAACTAATTTATAGATAACTCGCGGTCAGAATGTAGCAAAGAGTACAGTTATATACTTGTCAGAGATAAGTATTATTTTAAGCAGTCACAAGAAATGACCCGCTAAAGTTTAAAGTTATTTTCAATTTCACGCACGACAAACCCATTTCTTTTTTCCCAGAAGGTTTTAAGTGAGAAAACATCTAAAAAGAAACATTTTATTGTTGTTTGTTCAGTTTCAAACCGAGACCTGTAATTTTATCTGACAGAGGAATCTTTAGTGTAAGAAAATATGTTACCTATTACAAAGAATGGAAATATTTTATGAGGTGTAGCTAAAGGCATGCGAGACAATGCAATATATTAAGCGTTTGCTTAAGGAGTGGGAGTGTGTAAAGGTTATGGATAGTAAAATAAGTTTAACTCGGCATTTTACAAGGTTGTCGTGCATACACTGTTATCATCATGTAAGAGGTACCGAAAGATTCTCTCCCCCCTTTTTAGTCAAATTTATTAAGGAACAGGGATCCATAAGCATAGAAAAATACTTTAATTTGAATTAGGAAGTCTTAAATATTTGTCAATTATATCTTTAGTAATATTCAAGAGCCCATTAGTGATAATGAAAGACGATTAATTATTTGTCTCTAAAGCAGCAAATTTTCAAAATCAATTTGAAAACTGAAAATATGAAATAGTTTCCTTAACCGTAAAAAAAAAAAAAAAAAAAAATATATTTTTAAAATCGTTTTACATTTCCATTTTAACCATCTGCTTGATTCATTTACAGAAAATAAAAATTATTGTAGAAATTTTGAATTTAGGGGTGAATCTGAAATATAACGGGCAATCATTTTCAAATAAAAAATAATATTGCTGATTCAAGTAAATCTAAATTCTTGAGTAATATATTCTTCCTAGAATAGAAAACTGATACATTGAAAACAATATACGGGGAACAAGCGAAATTTCTAAAACATATTATAGATAAAACTATATAGTGCATACCACACCACAATCAGGCCGCGTTAACACGCGTTTCAGTAGCACGCTAGTTTTTACACGCTTTTACAACGGCATCGTGGATATCACTCTTAAATATTGTAGCGTCATAATTCTTAATTTTTTTTTTTGTGAAACACAGAACTTTCGTTCGGATGATGTTACGTCTTCCTGTTAAGAGTAGACATGAATGATGTTTTTTTTTTTTTTTTCCTTTCCATTTTTCAAAAATGAGTCATTATTTCAAGGAAAGATAATTGTTCTAGCTTGGATTATTATTATTTTCAAGATATCATTATCAATGAGATAAGCTGAACGTTCAACAATTTTGTATCGGTCATATTTTAATAATTTGATTTCAGTTTTTATTAAAAATAATGTCGAAAGAGTATGAAAGAAAACAAATCTTACACGATTGAGGTAAAACTTAATATTATCCAATGAATTTGAAAAAAGAAAAAATAAGTAATAAAATGCCAGACAACTTAATCTAACTTAACTTAGTCTACACTTCGTGGATGGTTAAAAATTGAGGATAAATTTCGTCAGCTTGTTGATAACGTTGATAAAATAATAAATAGTCAGAAAAAAGTAATAGGACTGCGGAAAATAACAACCTTGACAAATGTCTGTTTCATTTTTCGCTTAACTTATATTAATACTGTAATCATAAATTGCGACAATCGCGTATTAACGGGATCAGAATACATATTATTCTTAGAATCAATCGAAAGCTGATACATCAGAAATAATATATATGATAGAGAAAAATAAACAGTGCACGCGGCCCACTGTTAACATGTACTATTATAGGTCGATTTGAATTTATAACTTCTCTTAATAAAACAATTAGCTTCTATGAAATATAAAGACTCTGTTTATTATAACAGTTAAAAAGGTATAAGAATAATACAAAAGATTTTTTCGTACTATTAGAAAATTAAAATCAAATATATTTACACAAATGAATATCATCAATCTTGAAGTAAAAGAAAGGAAATTCTTTAATCTGAACATATTTTGTAAAGTGTGTTTTAGTCTTCCCAATTGATGGTTTCATTCTTTCTTTTACAATAAATATATTTACCTTTAAAAAGTTAATAACTCAAGAATGAATTTTGCTAATTTCTGAATTAAAAATATTCTTATTATTTCTTTAATTTATTTTAATATTTACTTTTATGTTGTCATTTAAAAAAACTACATTTTTAAATAGAAAATCAATTAATATTTGATTTAAGTTCAGAGGTTTTATTATTTTCACATTGATTACTTCTGCTGTTTCCATACATACACGATTACACTACTGAAGCACGCATAACTGTGAAAGTTATAAACATTTTATATGCTTTTAAATACATTCGAACTTTTAGGAAATCAATCGTTTTCGCACGCTATCTGTTATTTTATATATTTAAGTTAACTCTTCAACTTTTGTTGGGATTGAAAAATTTTATTTTGAAATTGGTCGTAAGAAATTGAGTTACATGACTTAAAATTAAAAGAAATTCTCGGAAATTCGATGACAACTATTATATTAGGATTTGGTTATCAAACACAAAAAAACATTTAAATGTACAAAAATTTAAAATTTTAGACTTTAAATGTAAGAATACGTTTCTTAATAACAAATCTAACAAAAATCTTGAAACTACATTATGTTTTCAATGAAATAATTTACTCTGAGTAACAATAAAATAAGCTGAATAGGAATCGAAATATAAGTAGTTGGAGAAAATATTTCAAAAACTTACGAAATATTTAAAATATTTCATAGTGTAATGTAAAATTTAAGAAAAATTTAAAATCGGTATTCATTTCATGCACAAAATTTCATTGCTTAATGTTAAGCAGTTACTTAAAATTGTAATTCTTTTCTTAAAATTGTAATTCTTTTGCTTCAATAATTTAAAAGAAATAAAAGGAAACTAAAGAAATACGAATTTACCAAAGTATTTTTCATTTCAATACATTACTTTAAGATTTGTAAAATTGGATGAAAATTTTCAACGATAAGTATTCTTTGAAATAGAGATAAAAGCTCAAATAATCAGAATAATTCCATGAGCTATAATATTTTTAAAAATTGAGTGATAATATAAGAGTTACAATATCGATATGAACTCTCTGCGTTATGAACACTTACGTTAAATTACAGTGTAATTAGTTAATTAGAGGAAATAAGCCCTGGATCAGACAATAGCACATTATTTCTTACGTCAACAAAAAAAATCATGCAAATATTTGTCGTGATTGGGATTTTCTATTGTACTAGCTCTTTTCTGGCCGTTAATTTATCATTTTCAAAGTTATTAATGAACTGACGAAGGTTATTCTCATTTTTTAACCATCCAAGTTGTTTAGAATCAGGTATATTAAGTTCTATGGCAATTTCTGGTTATCTTCTCCTTTTTCGAGTTTGTTCGTTAACATTGAGTTTTTCCTCGATAGTATCTGTATTTTGCTTACGTTTACACTCTTTTGGCATTACTTTTAGTTATTACACAAATCCCTCATACAAGAAAAAATCTTTATAACTCTTAAAATTCGACCAATACGCAATGTCTGAGCATACAGTTATTATCACTGAACACTTGATTTTGAAAATATTCTTTTTCAAAAGTCAATAAATAAAAATAAACGGATTACTTTACTTTCCAAGAAATGTTGACTTATGTATATAAAACAAAATTAAAGAAAATTTTATTAATGTCTGTTCTTAAGAAATTGTGACGACATCCGAACAAAAGATTATTCCATATTTCATAAAGGAAAAATAAGAATTAGGACGCTACAGTGTCTAGGAGTGATACCAAAAGTAATTATTTATCGAGTAGCTATAATAAAACCGAGTGTAAGCAGACTCTAGCGTTAACGGGGGTCCAACTGTAAATTACAGAAGTTAATGATATGTAAATTGTTGAATTTTCGCAGTGAATATTTCAGAAAATATATACGGATAGTCCCATTTTTAAGGCTCTGTCACATAAAAAAAAAATTTCTAAATATTTTACTTTTTTTTTATGAAAATGAATAGGCTGACAGTTTGACTGCAGCACTTAAGTCTCTCGGCATTTAATCTTTGTGTCTTTATCAATGTGCAGAATGACCGGTATCTATTTTGCCCATGAAAATGAAGAAATTATTCAATTCATCTTTAATGGTTTTTTAAAAAATATATATTAATTCGTTAATTTTTCTTTATATAGCAGTATCTCTTAGTCTATCACAGTATATGTTTTATGGCTTATGGCTTTATTATTTTCAAAGCTGTAATAGATGTGTTAACCTTGACAACTTCTTATAGAGAGGTAAGAATTTAGCATACATTAATGTCAAGGTGATCCATCAGATATTGGACCACAGAGCTTCGCTGGATTACCGTAAACACCAGATTACTTGAAAATCAATAATAATAACGCATTTAAACAATAAAAACTATATATTATCGAATATAATTTATAATTTTATTATATTTATAGTTTCATTTATAGTTATAAGTACATACAAGTGAAGTTTCAAAGATATGAGGTAACTAGTATTACAAAAAAAAATTCTGTTTTGTATTGATAGCCAACAGTATTCAATTCTTACAGAAACTATCAAATAATTATCGGTGTAATGAGTTTCTCGTATAAAAACGCCAGTTTACTGACCGAAAGGTGAAAAAAAAGTGTCGGATTATAGAGGAAGTACTGTTTTTATTGTGTACAAACTTATACTTCGTTAATCGGAATTGATCTTAAATAAATCTCCATTATATTCCTTAAGAATTACTTAAACTCCTTTAGAAATTTCTAACTACGATAAAAAAAAAAGCCATGTTTTGAAAGCAGATATATCTTTCATATGTTTCATTTTATTTTTAGCTGAGTGTCTAAATAAATATTAATTATTGTAAATTCCATCAAATAATAATCACATATATATAATAAATAAATATATTATTTAAAAAATTAATTAAGTATCCTTTCGAAGAGGTAAAATTCCCATAGAGTCTCTAATAAAATATAATTCATGTATATATTTATAAGACATATATTTCAATAGTAAATAATTGATTAGGATACATTTAAAGTTTTGTATAATGTACTTTTCTGCTTCATCAGTTTATTCCATGACGGCAAATACAAAATTTTTAAAGGTGTATTTTGATTTAAATAACTATAGAAACAATTATTCAAAATTGTTTTTTTATAAATGAGAACTTTCATGCACGTGTGACAAGAAAGTTAAAGGCATTAAAAAGTGAAAGAAAATCAATATGTTTAACTAATACAGTTTATGTAATTTAAGAACATAATGGAAATTGAAGTAGTTGAATTGTTCTTATATTCTGTAGATACTCCTCCTATAAATATCGTATAGAATAAAAGAACAATTTAACCCATAATTTAAAATACTTTTATTCAAAAGTTAAAACATTTATTAAAAAAAACTTTTAATTGCAGGTCAAATAAAAGTCTGAAATAAAAGTTTCCAAAAATGTAAGGTGTTAAGTTTTTTTTTTTTATCTAAGATTTTCTTCTTTATAGGAAAAGAACTTGCATTTAAGAAGCTATGACTTCCATACCAAAAACCTCTTTTTCTGAATTTTTACAATAGCATTCGCAAATGAAAATTTTTTTTATCAGCAGGATGTTTTCTAACAGATACATACACTAATCCAGAGGTAAATTATGTAATGGTTTTCCGAAAATTGATACTATTATTTAAAAAGTTTCACTGTCACAAATATTCCAAGTTTTTAATGGATTGCAATAAGATTCACTTAAAAGATTGAGCATATTTTTAATCTTCCGATTGATGTTTTATCTTAATTTATATCTAAATAAGAATTTTCCGAAGATAAGAGTCAAACTAACTTTATTTCTAAGATATTTGGAAAAATCATTTTCCATCCTACGGGGTCGTCAAATGAGTTGAAGTTTTTTTTTTTTATTTCAATTATTTTTGTACGGAATTTATTTAAATAATTAAAGTTTTACATTGCCATAGATCATATTTAAAAAAAAATTATTTGCTGCTTCAGCATTGAAACATCTATAACATGTTTATTGCAACTCCTTTCCTTTAAAGACTTTCCGTTTATAACCTTAAATGGTTAATCAAAACATTTGAATTGTTATTTATTTAATTTTTTTTTCTTCTCTGAAACTGATTTAAAAGAGTTATTGAGTCCAAATAGTTTTGACATTGCCCTAAATCATATTTTAAAAATAATTGCTGCTTCCCTAGTGAAACACATATAACATGTTTTATACTAAGCCTTTCCGTTAAAGACCAGAAATGTTTTTTTTTTAATTAAATCAATATTCCAAATATTGTCTTATTTTTCGGATTTAGCCAAACACAGCACTCTAGAAGATTACAACCGATAAGGAACCGTTATTTACGAAAGACCTGAAAACATATCACGCCTTTTTGAGATAACACCACTTAGATCAGTGCTTGTAGGTCCACTACTTAAGTGGTTGACAATATTCTGTGAAGACTTGATCGTAACAGAATTTAAGTGCTGTTAAGACCTCACAGACACTCCTACACAAACATCCCAATTCTGTTAGACTCTCCTTTAGTTTGATAACACGCACCCTAACCGCGCAGCCATGGAGGTGGCCTCTCAAGTATGTGAAACAATTTAGATAAGTTCGTATTAAAAAGGAAATTAAAACACACACTTACTTAACTTTTAACATCTGACGAAATTAATCATCAAAATGCATTTTTCATTAACATAAATAAGGCGTAATTCTTCGTCGCATCACAATAATGAGATTTGAAAAAGTGCTTATGTGAAAGTAGTGAACACTAGCTGCATTTAAATGAGCGCGGCCTAGAGTAGGTTGAATGCTTTATGTATCTCTCTTTGTCTCCGTTTTACCTGCCTTGAACTTAACCTACCAAGCGGTTTCTGTTAGAGAGATAAGAAGTACGAAACTCTATATTTTAAAAACTCAGACAATGAGCAAAGGTTTTTAAGATAACCTACATTGAACTTAAAATGGAATACCTTTGAGTTACAAAACTTGATACAATGAAATACAAATACACATTTTACTTTGATTTAAGGCTTTCTTTACAAAAAGAAAATAGTAAAAAAATATGTCATACGTATAAAGTAGTATTGTTAATCTTGTTCCTCAGAAGAATTTTTTAAGCTCATTAAGTTGCCCAATTACTGAAACTATTACAATATTTTGCAATATAAATGAAGTTTATAAAGAGTTTGCTGAAATAGAGATTAAACATAACTGGTAGTTAAATGATCAATTACTAAATCAAAATTAATATTAATTTTCGTTAGAGTTAATGTAAGGGAAATATTTTTGGTACCTATAAAAACCACTTAGTCTTTTATCATACATTAATGTAGAATGAATTTACTTACGATTTTAATGTAATATGCACAATTTACAGAATAATATATTACGATATGGAACAAAGATGTATATCACTTTGATTTGGACAGCTTAGGGAAAAGAATATCGATTCAAGAAATATATTTTCAATGAAATGAAATTTGTGTTTCCTTTCTCATACTATGTGAGAAAAGACGCACCAAGAACTTAAAATGTATTCTTTCGCATTTAAAAAGTGATTAAAAAGAAGATTTAGAATAATATATGGTTTTACTAAAATTAGTCCACTAAATCATAAATCGAGAGGCAAATATATTGATACAGCTTCCATATAATAATATAATTAAGTTCTAAAATTACACTAATCATCCTAGAGATTTTTTAAAATTATTCCTAAGAGACATTTTATTCACTTTATGATAACAAAAGATATTATTTTTTTACTGAAAAAGCTAGAAAAGCATTCTAAAAAACGAATGAGAAGTATTAGCTTATATAAGTAACGTCTGATTGAGCTTCAAAATTTTAACGAATATTAAGGATATAAATATTTTTATATTGTACTAAAAATAGAGGATTTTAATTAAATAATAAAACTTTTGACTATCAAGAAACTTGATTATTTTAGTCGCATTAAAAGTTAGTTTAAATTTAAGTTATAAAAGGTTTCAGTACAAATCATACCTTTGCATTTTTCTTTCGATATTATATTTTTAATATTGAAATTTTCAGGTTTCCATTATTTGAAATAAATCGCGGGATCCACACTTTAAAATATAAAGTATAAAATTACTTTATCTTTTAATTATCTTTAACTGTCTTATTTTTTTCAAAGCAATGACTCATTAAACTTTTTTTTATATATATTTTAATAGACAAGAATATGTGGCGTAATATGAATAAAAAAAATATTATTCTTACAATTGAAACAAGTAAGACAATATTTTTTGTTAAATTAAAAATTTTGAAGTGTTCTAAATTGAATAGATGCGACAGAAATTTTAAAGTATCCAAATGCTGAATGAGATATAATTATTTACACTTCACAATTCAAGCATTTTATTTTTCACACAATGCATAAAATTTTTGATTCAAGTCTTCAAATTTCACATTTATAAAGATTGAATTTGAAATAAATAAAATTTAGAGATACTTGTAAAATATTTTATTCTTTGTAGATTAGCTAAAAGTTAATTTTTGAGTATTTAGTTTGAATGAAATTACAGTGTCAATTTGTAAGAGCAATCGTTCGAGTCACATTTTTGATGAAATCATTATCTTTAATTTTAGATAGATAATCCATTAGAATATTTGTTTCATTTAGAATATTAGCTGATTATTTGGTGTGCATGTACATGCTCTTGTGGCGACGAAATATTTATTTTAAAGTGCTGAATTGCTAAATTGGCATACATCTATCTGTACCTGTTCGTATTTAATATATTTATCTAGAAATGTCCATAGATATTTCATTAATTATAAAAAAGCTGATAACACAATAATAAGTCATATTTTTATTTATAAACTTTAAATACAGAGAAGAAAAATTCATTTTAAATCAGTAAAGAATAATATTTTCTATGAAAAATAAAAATCTTTCTTCAAAACAAGTAAATCTTATTTCTAAGTTGTTTGTGTATAAGTAATCAAAGGAGGATTTTATACGAATAAAAGAATAAAAGTATTATAAATAGTTATACCTCAGATGTAGGCGTGTTTTTTATATATATTTATTCTTTATACAATCTTTTTTAATTGAATTCAAATTCAAAATATGTCTTTCACCCGCGTAATATATGGAAAAAACCACGAGAGAAAAAGATATTGGGATGTTTGATAAATTTAATTTCCGAAACTTATTTTAGAATGTAAGCGAAATAATTTGTTTTAGAATATTTTTAATAGGAAGTAGAGCATTGTTTCCTCTTCATTATAACATCCAGTCCTTCTGACGTATAAAGAAACTATTTTATGTATTCTTCGTATTATTTTTTTTCTCATTCTTTTTTCATCTCTAGCTTCAAGTCTAGGGAGTTCCATACTGTTTGCGAATTTTGCGTAATCCAATAATATTATACTAGATTTCAATTTATTAACTTGAATTATATATTAAACTTATATGGTGAATTCTTGATACCAGAATGATGTTTAGGCTCATCGTTTTTTTTTTTTTTTTTTTTTTTGGAAGCCCAGTTGGATCCCGTTAACATGTGGTTCAGTAACACGGGAGCTGACTTTACTCGCAATTTTACTATGGCTCCCTCGATAAGTAAACTCTTCTGTTATCCCTCCTAGATATTGAGTTGTCATAAATTTTAGTCTACCCCTTTTTGAAATAAAGATTAACTTTTTGTTTGGATGACGTCATAATTTCCTTTAAAGGGTCAAAACAGATTAAATCGAGCAATTTTCCTCTCCTGTCTTCTAGTCAAATATATATATATATATATATATATATATATATATTAAATTTAAATAAAATGATAAAAGTTTTTTAGTGTGATAATTCAATTTTTTCTTACTTGTATAAGCTAATTTAAATATTCTTAAAATTTCAAATAATTAATAAGATATTGTGTGTGTACATAATAATAACGCTTTGTTTCCACATTATTTAATGATATATTGGTTTATGCATTATCCTATAGAGATTTTGCTTTAGAATGTACAATTTTTGTTTCTTAATGCAAATAAAAATGCTTAGAAACGTAATGAAACAAAAAATATTTAAAATTTAACTCACTTTTAAATTTTCTATAGATAATAAGCATTAAAAATTTTCATATTTTACTCTTTACCTATCCCTGAAAATATTTCAAAATATGTACGGAAACGGGCAATTTTAGAACATATTATGTAATATAATATGAAAATATAACTGAACCATTTTACGTGAGAAAAAAATTAAATACTTTGTCAGGTAACTGAAATGAAATTATGAAAATTGACCATGAGAAAATAAGATTTATATTTTTCCATACAGTAAAGTTGATTAGAAGAAAGCATGTACATTTTTAACCATATATCTCAGTAAATAATTAGAATATATTTAGGAAGTTTGTTCTGAAGTACTCAGGAAAATCTATATTTTATATATTTTTTTCAAAGAGTAGAATATTTTTTAAGGTTTAAGGGTTGTGAGACCACTTATGAGCAGACATTAATACCTTTTTCCTGTTTTATATAGAGGAATTCTCATTTTTAGAAAGTGATCGCTTTTAACGGCGCAAACTTAGAAGCAACGCAAAGGCTACAGTAAGGACCACGTAATTGTGAGCCTCACTCAAGTGACGAGAACGACAACTCAATTGGCGCCTCCCTCTCCAAACTTCCATACCACGCTAAAGAGAGGACTTGCGATCTCGACAAGTAAAATGTGGACACGATGGAAACTACACCGTCTGTGAATTCCCGACCATGATTACTAGGCTAGTGCGACCCAGCCATTTTTGTGAAAGTGAAATGTTCCCGTTTGTATCATTTTGTGTAAGAGCGATTATTTTCTAAATCTCTTCTCTTGCAGTCAGTTAGATACGCTGAACCATCAACCATTTTGTATTTTGTGAAGTTTTTAGAGCCATAAATTTTTTTTTCTTTCACAAATGATTTCCGTATTAATTAAAAAATTTTTTGAAAAAACGTGAGCGTCAGCAAAAGGTTTTACGATCATGAAAAAACTCATTGCTATCAAATAAATTCAAAAAGAAACAAGAAAGGCAGAAACTTGTCAGAGAACTTAATATATCTGAATTTATACTACATGGATAAATTTCGTCAGTTTGTTCAAAACATTCTAATAATTTTCTTCGATTGTTATCATTGCACCCTCTACGTATTATATTACTCCGATATGTTTGCAAAAAGTATAAATTTTCTCTCCCAAGCTCCGTAAAGTTCCACTCAAAAAAAAAAAAAAAAAAAAAAAAAACTATGTCACAAATACAGAATTTGTTTTTATTGAGATTAGCTACCGAGATAGTTCTTAAGGATAATGTAAATATTTCATAGCGAAAGTTATATGTTAATGTTTACTCATTCTAGAAAAGAAGGTTATTTACCGTGGAACTCAACACTAAAGATCAATCGTAGTTATAATTTATGACTAAATATGGGATTATTATCATTTCAAATTATGTTTGGAAACATAATTTCAATGTACTTTGATTAATATAATGTAGTTAAATCACAATTAACGTTCATATAATTGATTAAATTTCAAGTTCTGATAGACATTTTGACTGATTCTTTGGTTTATTTGGTAAGAAAATTGGAAAAAAAAACCTTCCCTAGAAATGTTCTCTATTTAAACAACATGCAATAGAGCTCAGCTAAGTAAATCAATCCTGTATACAAGTTACACCAATTAAAATTCGAAGAATTGACATTTTCGATTCTTATATAATTACTTTCTGATGTCTTTTAGAGAATATATACAAGCACATATCGAAATGTGCACATTTTCTCTCTCTCATAAGTCTTAAAGAATGAATTCTAATGGGTGTTATACGGATCAAATATCACCTAATGATTTTCAGTCCTTTAACAGTATACATTTTAAATTACTAAAAAACCTTTATTTGCCTTAAACATTTACAAATATTTTTGAACGAAAATGTAATTTCATCTGAGATCTTTGATGATGTTACATACATGAAAAAGATGTTATAGGAAGAAAAGAAACACCAAATGCTTATAAATATTTAAAATAATTAAATCATTTTACAAGATTTTCAGTTTTAATATTTTGTTGCGCATAAAAAGTAAAAAACATAAAAAATTTTCAGCCCGTTTCACAAGATATTGTGAAGAAGTGTATTTAAAAATTTGATATCAACACCACTGATAGTACAACTTTATTATTTAATTTTATAAATAACGTTTTAAAATCAATTACTAAGTATTTCATATTTTTCTGTTTTATTCTCACTGCAGTCTTATAAATCTCAGCGCGGTTCCAACATAATTCAAACGATTTTTCTTAGAAGCAGTATCATATTTTTTTAAAAATAACTAGTAAATAACATGAAATAGATTTCTTATTACATCATGTGAAATGGAATTTATATTTTAATATGGAATGTAATTCATAGATGAATCAGTGAATTGGAAAACATCGCACTAAAATCATCACTCAAAGCATTCAACATATAATTCATTTAACAAATTTTAACATGTTCCTCGTGTTACCATGGCAACAGGATAAGAATGACTGAAACAATTTTGAACTTTAAATTATTTTATGCTTAGGGCTTTCGTCTACCAGCCATTTTGTTTTCTAATTATCTCTATTTTTTTCAAAATATCTTTAAAATAAAATCGCAGTTCTGATCAAGGAAAGCCGAAGTTCAGTTCCAAAAGTCTACAAGATATGGAGATTGAGAGCCATGAGACTCACGGGCTCCAAATAAGATGTTCAGCGTAGATTCCAGCCATTTTGATTTCGTGAGAGTAATGTTAAACCTACTGAATTTCTATCCTACTGTCCCCAAGTCTAAACGATGTTATGCATTTGAATGCAAAAAATTGTATCAGAAGCATCAAAAAATAATAACAGTTTTTGCGGAATTAAATTTTTCCTTACGCTTATGTTTATTATTCGTTTGAAAGTTTTCTAGTTTCTTAAAAATGTTTTTGAAAATTGGGAAGAAAAGGCTTTTCCCCAGAAACTTTTAAAAAATTTTTGCTGCTTCGAATGCACTTTTTTTGCATTCAAATAGATAAAATAATTTAGATTTTAGATAGAAAGTAGAAACTCTTTACGATTAACATTACGTTCACAAAATCAAATTGATTGGTGGGAGTTATAAATCTGGAATCTGTGTATTTATGTTTTACGATATCTTCCCTAAGGTTTAATTTAAATACTTCTTGTATGAAGCAGACTTGTTAAAGTCAAAACTTTGTTTTGCAAGCTGTTTAAGTTCTGTTCAGAACTTAAGCAGCCTAACTTGACTAAATCAATTTTCACCGCACCCGATAACCCAAGAAATCAAGGAACAACCGTAACCCGTGCTAAGGTCATTCAACAACCTTCACAAACTCTTATTATTATATAACTAAGTACAAGTTTCACTTTCAGAATCATTATGATCACATCATCACGGACATTGTGGTTAACCCGACGTGTGATTCAAACGGATTATCCAACCGCATCCTGTCAATAGAAGGGCTATTGTTTCATGATCAGAGTTGATTTGATTCCGTACTGATATTAAAGCTTCCGGATGAGGTCCATTCAACCGTTCGTGGTTACTTATGTGGGTGAGAAGGGTACGATCAATTACGGGGATTTTGTGGTGCACAATACACGGATGTTGGTTGGTTTGAAAGGTACTTTCTACAGTAAGGAGATGCTGTCCGTTGCTGAAGACAATGATGGAGAATGCGGATATATTCGGTAAATATTCATTTTTTTTTTCAGTTTATATGGATGCGTAAGAGAATACATGGATAGTAAATTATATAAAAAAAAGAGACTGTAGGTTTTTCTTTTTATTTTACTTTGGGATTAACCAGTGATCCTAGCAGTTTCATAGATGAGTTAAACATGAAATTTTTAAGCTAAGGATTAAATTAAGGCTTAATAATTCTTTTTATAAGTTATTCTCTAAGATGAGTTGAAGTTCTGCCGAAGGTCTACCCAAGGGTATCAATAAAATTTAATCTGCATATTAATTGATCTTTATGTACATAATGCAGTAAATTCAAGCTATTAAAGTTGTTTATTTTGGTTTCAGGAAGCTACAGATTGAAGTAACCCGCAGAATCATTAAGTTTTAATTAGTAATCAAGCAATACTCGAGAGATAGATACTTAATTTTTATTTATTATTTTTAAGACCTCTCTACATAGTCATTCTCCAGAGTTATACATTTCTCCCAGAGTTTATTGTAGAACTCTGACAGATTGAACTCTTATCTTCTCCACATGCGAATACAATCAGACAAATCAATACAAATAACTGTAATTTACAATATTAGGCACACGAGGATCAATTAATAAGCAAAATAAATTTTATTTAGATATTTTGGTTATTTCTTAACAATATTTAAAATTTAAACTATTTTAATTATTATTATGGTTTTATATACTTGATTAGATGTGTGTTTAGTATAATATCAATTAACCGAAATCAAAACAAGGAAATTGTATTTAAACTTTTAAAAATATGAGTAGATTAAAATAAATTTACAATTTATTATAAGACGCACTTTGTGAGTTCAAGCAAAAATTTTTCAAAATTGTTTTATGTCGTACACAACCTATTTTATCCCCTGTGAAAAATTAAAATGACGCATGATGCGTAAGAAAACCGGTTTTAATAGAATTTGTGCGCTTAAATGCATTTTAATTAAATAAGTTAAATAGCATTTCTGTTTATTATTTTAGTGCTATTTTTGATAATATTTGATAACTCTTACCTTCAAGAATTCTTGCATTAACTTTTGAATCAAATGCTAGAATTAGAATCCAGTTATTGAACAACTATGTAGTTCATAAAGAAAAAATAATTTTTCAAAAACTTGTGATTACAAAAAACTTTTTTTTTTTTTTTCAAGTTTTGGATCAATCAAAAATGAATATCTGCTGAATATGAAATTTGAAAACAAAATTTTTTATGTCAGTTTAATAAATTTGACTTCTTTATATGATAATTTTGGCAATAAATAGACTATTTTCAAGAAGACATACATATAAGAATTATTAAGGAAAGTAACTTATATATATTTTACTATCCGTTGTAGTTAGGCACATTTCTGAATTTCTAAACACACACACATCAAATTAGAGCTGTTTTATTAGAGATTCAACCAAAATCAAGAGATTCAACCAAGTAATTGTAGAAAATATTAAATTTTTAGAAATTTTTTTTTTTATTTGAAAAAAAAAAAAAAAAAAAAAAAAAAGGATTTGATAAGAAAAACTAAACTGCTGAACACATTTCAAATTTTCTTTATTTTTCAAAATTTGACGTGAAAGTTTTTTATATTTTAATTTATTCACTCATTCTGAAGAGAAATATGTATTATGAATAAATAATTTTTCTTTTTACGTAACTTTTCTAAACCCGAAATTATTTGCTTGTAGCACCATCTTTGAGTTGCTGATTAAAAATATAGGACGATTTCTTTCATTCAAAAAAAAAAAGTTAACAGAATTACAAAATTACTAAAGGAAAAGGTTCATGAGTACATTTTAATTATTTATTTAAATTTAGAATATTTATAATGAAAAGGAAATGTTCAATTTTCCTGTTTTACATTATTATTATCTCTTATGTTTGTTTGTTTTTTCCTCATTTGCTTTTTCGCCAATAAAGATAAAAATATTTCTGCTCTCTATATAAATTTTAAAGTAGCTAATTTATGAAAATACTGATCCAAAATTTGTAATCTGATGAATACTATTTGTGAAAAATAATTTCTATTGACTTTTGATTTTTTTCCTTCTATTTAAGTATTGAAGTGGAATAATCTCGCAAGCCTTAAATATTTTACGGTAAATTATAAATAATATTTCTATTGAAATAAAAGAGAATAATTCAATAATAAAAGTCATTAAATGTAATTGCACTCAAATCTTATTTTTACTGTTTTCATAAAAAGAATGTTCTTAATATGATTAGAGTTTGTGCCCGTAAGTTTGGAAGATAAGAAACTCATATTATAGAATTCAGAAGCAACATTATCCTTTTACTAGAACAGAAAGAAATATTAATGGCACTTAATGCCTAAAAATATTAAAATTGTATGATTTAAACCGCATGTTGATTATTAGAATTTTTGATTGATTTTTATAAATAACGTGAATGAGACAATTACAAAACAACTTAAACAAAAATATTAATCGATACATCTTTTCCTTTTTTAATGTTTTCTTAGTTTTTCTTACTAATTAGTTTAATGCATTTTCAAATACATTAAAATTGAGAATTATCTAAATTGTTTTGAGTGCATTTTTAAAAAAAATTCTGGTCTATTCTTCTAAAATCATATGATATTTTTTTTAACAAAATTTTTATAACCTATATGCAGTAATATGCCAAAGCAAAAGAAAAATCTTATTCCTTTTAAACGGTTCCTACGAGATTAAATATCTAACAATTTTGTCTATACACTATATTCAAATACTGACAGCAGTTTATATGCTAAAGAATTCTAGAGTTTTAAAGACAAAAACATCGGACATTTTCAATGAGTATAACTTTCGAATAAGTTCATGTATCCAAAAAATAGAAATTTTTATTTGTACATTCTTCAATTAGACGAGGCAGATGAGGTACAGAAATTCAGAGAACATATTAGAATTTGTACTACAGAGAAATTTAAATTAAATTAAACCGCTATTGCTTTGTAGTAATTTGCCAAAGCAAAAGAGAATCCTATTCTCTTAACATGGTATCTACGAGATTAAACATCTAACTCCTTTGTCTACAAACGATACTTAAATATTAATAGAAACTTAAAGTCTCATTCCATACTACGAAAGAATTCAGATGTAGCTTGAATATTGAAAATATCTGACATGCACGTGCATTGCACATTATCAATGAATGTTGCTCTCAAATAAATTCAAGTACGCTAATAAAGAAAATTATATACCTGCAATCTTCAATAAAACAAGTCAGATGACTTATAAGAATTTATAAATGGTGTTAGAACTCATGTTATGAGAAATTTAAATTAAATTATTATACGCTAATGTATTTATTAAATCGGTGCATTAATTAAATAAATTAATTGATGTTTTCATTTTATTCCTAACCAAATTTTGTACTGTTGTCATAAATTAACAATCAACTCATTTAATTACAAGCAAATGTCAGATCGTACTTTCTAGTGTAATATTATAAGCGCAATCTTATAGTTTCATGATAACAAAGTGAAATTCGCTAAAGAATTTTTAGATAAATACTGTGATGAGTACTGCTTCTTCATTTCTAGAATATCCTTTCATTTCAATATTGTTTAATAATCACCGCCTTTTCACGAAAAATCGTTTGATATATTAGCAGTAAAACTAGTCAAAACAGTCGTCTAAATCAGTATTGCGCATTTTATCCAGCATAGAAAATCTGGAAAAGTATCATTTACAAAAGAATGTTTACAGATTGTGTTAAAATATAACTGTTTTTTAAATATCTCGCACAAAAGATTTTTTTAATAAATTTCTGCAAATCGTTTGCAATAATTGTATTATTGTTTTATGTCAATATCATTTCTCATTATAAATCAATCATTCCATGCAATAAAACTGTGTCACATTTGGTTTTATATGATTTAAAGATATTTATTAAAAATTAATCTGACTTTTCAATCTTGTTTACTCTTTTTTTTAGTAGTATAACTGTAAATATTGAAATATTTAAAAGGGAAAAGAGAAAACTGTTATTTCAACTTTTGACTTTGTTTATTGATTTTAAAGTAAAATTTCTTAATTATTTTCTTGAATAATTTTCGTTATCAAATATATATATATATATATATATTAAAGAAAATCTCGTAATTTTTTAGACTAAAACAAAAAAAAGTCAAATGCTCTAAAATTTCACATGTGGAAAAAGATAAATTTAAAAATATTAACAAGAGGGGTAAATTAAATAAATTAAAAGCAAGAGGGGTAAATTAAA
>BMAW01130140.1:504363-541060 GCA_019974015.1 Nephila pilipes | reverse complement strand
AAAAGCAAGAGGGGTAAATTAAATAAATTAAAAGCAAGAGGGGTAAAAGAAACTACTGCAGTGTAATAATAAACAATTATAAATAGGAAAAATAATTCCTTGAAGAATTCATTGAATTTATTGCTGCAATCTTTTTTAATCTCAGTTTTATAATTCATAACTTATAGCTAATTGATCTTGCACTGAGATTAATGTTTTAATTATTATATCAAATTGTTCGAAATTTATAATTACCTGTAAATATGCATTTTATTTTTCCTTTGTCTAAAATGAACACACCTAAAGTTTTGATAATGATGCTGAGGTTTTTGGAAATATTTATTCTATTTTAGTGTTATATTTGCTGAAATCACGATTAAATGATACTACAATAATTAAATCTTTGAGAATCGTTTTTTTTTTTTTTTATTATTATTATTTTTATACATAACTTTCATTAAAAATATTTTTTTTCAACTAACATTAATTTGGTATAATAATCAAAAATAAGTCATTTTAGAGTATCTTTTGACGTAAGGATCAAATAAATCAGAATAAAAATATTAAGTATTTATCTATCAAACTCAGATAACAAAAGTTCCATGTAAAATTTATAAGCAATATCAAAATTCTGTTGTTTCGCGCAAAAATAAATATTTGTATATCATTTCTCATTAGATGAGCTATTATTTGATATCGCTGAAAAGAATCAATTTCATCAAACGATGATTAAAAGGAGCATGTAAACAAAGGCAAACTCACCTGCAAGGCGATCATGTTTTCACGCGTTCCACTCCTTTTTTTCCTTCCTCCTCCTTCCGTTAAAAAAGCACCCCGTCCTAATCTCTCCACTCTCACTCAACTACGAACAAGAAATGCCCGCCATCCATCCGAAGAATCCAGCAGGTGCTTTCAGAGCCATAACACAACGCCGTTAAAAAAAACAAAAAATAACTAAAACAAAAAATTAGCAACAACACCGAAAGCTCTTTTTGCGCATCGTCTGCGATCTCTCTCTCTCTCTTCACTTTATTTCTTCTTCTCTTCTTTGTAGGAGGAGAAAATGCAAAATCGTCTGCGTATTGATTCGTCGAATAATTTTCTTTCTTTTTATTTTTTCGGTTTTGTTTTTTGGCCTTCCACTAGAGGGAGTATTAGGCGGGACTTTTTAGCCAAGAGCTGGGGGAAGGCGTGGGAAAAAACTGGACGATCTTTTTTTCTTCTCTCTGGAATTTTTTTCATCATATAACGAGTTTTTTGTTTTTTCTTTTGCTCGTGATTGTCTGCTCGTGCGTGTAGGGTGAAAGTTAGGGGGGTGAGCAGGTAAGGGAGGGGGTGCACAGGAAGATCGGTCTCGGTCAGTGCGGTTTTGGCCCCGCCTTGGCTTCGGGTTGGACTAAACGGGGTTTTCCCGCCTTAGGGGTACATGAAGAAATAAACGGTTCAATGTCTTTACATATAGATATCGTCTGAAATTTGTTTTCTTTCCACGAGCAACTTATGTTTCTTTGTAGTTAATTGATTTTTTGTACTTTCAACTTTGGAATCGTTGAAATATTTTTACTCAGGTATAAATTTTTCTTTCAATCACAATCTCGTTTCTAATTCAAGTTCAGTAGTTTTTTTTTTTTTTTCCCCTGTACTATGACTATTAAAAAACAACCTCTTTTGACAATTTAAAATAATTCAGGTACCTTGGATGCACATTTTTTGCCTGTTTAAATTTATTTTTATGCTCCAAGCATAATACATTTAAATTTTACTAGTGATTAGTGATATTTTCTTCTAGTGATTTGTGTATGTTTCCTTTCTTTCGTCAAACTTTTTTTAAATAAACTTTTTCTTTGTAATTTAAAACTTTTCATGAAATGGTTTATAGAAGTTAGGGATTGGGGGAAATTATGACCTGATTTGAACAGTACAGTTATTTCCTAATAAGGTGTTCTTAACATAAGTATTTTATAATATGCAAATTCTAATAAATTTAATGTCAGCCATCGACGCTTTTATCATTTCAATCAACTTATTTTTAAGTGTATTTATGACATACACTCTATCACTATTTACTCTTCAACTGAGGGGAACTGCAGCTGAACTTTGTTATTCTTTGAATTAATGATTAATTTAAATCATTAAACATTCTAAAATAAAAAGTTCCGCAGATATAATATAATTTTTAAAGTTCATACATTAAATATAACACCAATAATGTATTGTACTAAAAATTAAAGATTAACTTCTAAGAAGTCATGTTTTCCTTAAAAGCTTATATACAACGCAAAAATTCTGCGACAGAATCCCATTACCCGTCTCTCGTCTGTCATCTTATTTCTCTAATCACAAGGTCTAAAGTTCCATTTAAGTTTAAACACAGACAATAGTACTATCAAAAATATAGTTTTTAATTCTCATAGAAAGGACTGTTCTCAAACAGTTTACTTTCATTACATTCGCGAGATCTAACAGGTTATATAATCTTTCAAAGAATATGCTAACCGGAATATGATGCAAGTACCTCTCGCCATTGCTCCAACTGTGTTGAGTCCTAATCTGATCTAATCCGAAAAACACGTTAGAATACTGCTGCGCACATTACCTAACACTCTTTTTATTACCATAACCTTAATTATTTCCTATCCTTCTGTCTCTCTCTCTTTTACTACACTTCAGTTTATATATGATCTTTTCTTTGCATAATTGGATGATGAGTTGTTTGAATCAAATAGAGATCCAGAAAATTTCCGTGGAGACATTTGAAGGGAAATAAGCTTCTTATCATTGTAATTCATTTTTCTCAGAAAATTTATTTAAAACTTTTAAGAAAATTGTTATTTGATAAATGAAAAAAGTGTTTTAAAATTTCTGTGTTTCAGTTGAGAAGCCAAAAATGATTCTAAAATTAGAAAATGTAAATTATCGTAATCATTAACATAAAATGAATTGATAATTTTGCCAAAATTACTCATTTTAATGCAAGAAGGTACCTTACATTTTTCTCTGAGTTTCTTTCGTTTTATATATTGATGAATTCGATGTGTTTCGAATTAATATATCAGGGAAAATTACAAAAAAGAATCTCTGAGTAAATTTAACTCTAGTTGCTTTCTTGTTTAAAAAAAATACAGAAGTTCTTTAAAAGTCGATGTCACATCATCAATCTTTTTAACATTTTAGTCATAAAGCTGTATCAAGGATTTCAAATATGTTCTTGTAATTTGAGTTACAATTGCTACAGATAACAATAAAAATTCAAATATTACAGCTGATTTAACGTGTTTTTTTAAATTTATAAAATGTTGGAAAAAAAAAATATTCAAGAATATGAATAAGAAACTGAAAGTACATATTCCTCTTACTAAGCATTGAAATAATAACATTTTATTAGGTTGATGATTCCTGATAATTCTAATTCGTTTTATTTAACATTAAAATTGAAATTGATTTTTTTCAGTGAGTTCGCAAAGCGATCCTTCAGGTTGCATCTGGAAAAATTATGAAAACAAGTTTCAACTCGACTGAACGAATTAAATAGTATAAATCTGTTTTAATTATTATTTACCGTTTATTAAACAATTATTTCTCTCAAGCTCAAGAGTTATCTTAGTAATTTTGTAACTTGGTCAGATGCCGAAGTCGATATTTGAGCTGGCACCCAATTCCATCAACATAATTTATATGCGGTTTCATAATTCCTTGGTCAAATATAGTTACAGCAGATCGTCTTTTATTCAATGAAATGAGGCACTTAACGGATTTGAAAGAATGAAATTGGTTTGATAAAAAGTAACTTTAAATCTACACGAAGCCTATTGGCAATGGTAAAAGCCTTGTGTGTTTACTAGATTCCTATTATTAAATTAAATTACTTTTTACCCTTTCAATAGAATTAAGATATAAAATTTCTACAGTTAAAAGAATTTTTCGTCGCTAAAATTTAGTTTCAATTAAAATTACAGGGGAAAAGATAATTTGTCAGTGCCATCGGAGGAAGACATTCAAAGGCAGCATTATCACGAACACGCCAACTACAGAACTAACCGAAAATAACTTCCATAACACCTTTGAGCATCGTAAGAATCCATGGATATCAGAATGGTTGTTGAAGTTATAAAGCTCAACTTTTTGAACATTATTAAGGCTCTGGGTTCGTTTCCATGTAAAAATACATGAATTGAGATAATTAGATTATTTAAGGGTTTTTTTATGTTTATACAGAAAAAAATTATACGATAATTTGATTTAGGACAGTAGATTTTATGTCACAATCAAAATTATGAGAACAACACTTACACGTCAGAACTAGTGCATTCTTTATTCTTATTCAACACGCCGAAGGAAAAATCAGTTTCACTTAATAAACGATTGCCACCATTATTCACACGACGATTTTTGATGAAGCCAGGACTTAAACTTACGATTAGACTTCAGCTGCGCCGATCAAGGAACTCGTGTCCATGATCACTGGGTTCCCTCGGTCCAACGCGCATATCGGAACATAAAGTGTTTTTGCCAAAATAAAGATGCGAAAGAATTTTGAGCCTTTACTGAGTATTTAATAAGCATATTCTTAAATTCAAGAGGAGACTGATGATTAGATTAAATTTTGTGTGGTTTCTCAACTGAAGAGTGAGGCCTGTTATCTGCTGTAAATCACGCACTGATATCTTTTAAATGTGTATTGAATCGTTTTTATATATCAGTTGGCAGGGCAAGTATAATGTTCTATAGACATTAGAATCAGAAAGCAAACGAGACAATAAAATTGGTTTTGAGAAATTTTTTTAAGAAAATCGAAGAGTTAACAATCGGTTCTAAATGCAATACATATTACGTATTATTTCTTTATTCCAAATATCTTATTAAATTAAATTGTTTCTTCTCATTTTCTTTTGACCAATAATGAATATTTTAAGAATTCAGAAACTATCCCGGAGACACTGAATACTAGAAAATGGACCCCTTTTATACAATTTGATTTTACAGTCGGATCCCGTTAATACAAGAGTCTACTTTACACTAAGTTTTACTATAGTTCCCTCAATAAGCAATCGTTTGTGTTATGACACCTTAGATACTCGTATTATGACCACCATAATTATTATTTCCCTTTTTATGAAAGTATGATAAATTTATTGCTCTGATGACGTCAAGACTTCCTGTTAAGAGCAGATATCAATACTTTTTTTTATATTATATATTTGATCAAACTGTAAAAGCCAAAAAGATTTTTTTTCTTGTATAAGTGATTTCCATAATAATTAAAAATGCCGAAGAATGTAAACGAAAACAAAAGTCTTATACAATCGAGAAAAACTCAATGATGTCGGAAGGATTTCTCAAAGTCAAAATACTCGTATAAGCAGAAATTGACAGAAAATTTAATCTTCCTGAGTCTACCCCCCATAAATGGTTAAAAAATTAGAATAACTCCGTTAGTTTGTAAATAAAGTTGACAACGATAAAGGAATTGCTAGAAAAAGGGTTAGGATTGAAGAAAACCCCACAATCTTGACAAATATCTAATTTCAAGTGTCTGTTGACAAAATGCCAGTAATAAATAATTATCCAATACGGATTGGGTGCTAAAAAACAAATTTAATTTTCTTTAAATATTTAAATTATTCTTTTAAAATTTTTTTAAACAGGCAATCGACTTAAATATTGTAAAAATAGCACATAAGCCCGTAAATTTGTTTACCTTAAATAACTTAATACTCTGTAATTTAACTCACACACATAATTGTTCTATGCGCAAAAAAATCATATAGATGTCGGAACTCACATTATCGATCAATTTATATTAATAATGTAACTCACGGATCACTTAACCTGCGGTTTATTAACTATGAACCCAGTTTACCTCGTGTTAACATAGTCAGATTGTAATTTTATTACACGATTCCAAATTACCTCAGATTATTCACTGGTAAGTGAAAGTTAGCGGTCGATCAAAGTTGCTCCTTCATTTTATGTATTCTTTATAAGAATAAAAAAGTATATATAAGTAATCTACATTTCTCTCTATATTCGCTTTTATATTTTCCTATATTCTTTTTTTATTTTTTATTTCTTTTGAAAACTCATCTATTCACAACAAATAGTATGCCCCCCACAAATACACTCATGAGAATAAAAAGTATTAATTGTCAAGAGAGAGAACACATTGCTACCAACTTCATAAATTCTCTCCTATTTTTTTAAACGTCTCCCTATTGTGCTAGGGGATATTAACGGGTATTTGTGCCTAAGTTATGAGTTCACAGTATTTTTATGATCGTTGTTTTATCGCTTTTTCCCTAGGGTGGTCGAACCCTTAATTGAAATCGGATTTAGACTCAGACGACTTTTCAGGTTTATTAATAAGGCGGCATCTCTTTTGGAAGAAAATATTAAATCATGAACAAAAAGACCGATTGAATGGAGACGCTTGGAATGATTGGAAATTAATTTTTTTTCTTTTAAAAAAGAGAGAGAGAGAGAAAGAGAAAATTAACTCTTTAATTAATATTAAGGTTATTTTTTTCCCTAATGGGCTTTGTGGAGAGTGGCAACTTTGAAGAATAATTACCACACTAGTTTAAGAAGAAGTTTAAAAGCCCTAAACGAAGTTGTTTTAATGCAATGAGATCTAATACATTTTAGAGGTTTGTTTATTTAAAAAATAGAATACTTTCTTATGAAGAGGAAACCGATAAATAACGATTTTATGTGACGCTGCTTTTGTGTATAAATATTTTTAATTATGGGCAAGAGATTATTTCCAAGATTTTTTGTGGACATTGTGAACAGCTGTAAGTTCAATCATATTGTATAGGTCTAATTCTAAGAATTATAATTTTTTTCTCGGATTATGGAAAATAAGATCTGCCATACAAGAGATAAAATAACACCGGTAAAAACGAGTTTTTTGATTATGGGTTTTCTTTAATTCACATTGTAACTCTGAGTCAAAACCTTGAAAGCTTTCTTCTCACATTTGAAAGTGATCAATTGTGCTCAAATTTTCTATACATGATTGTTTTGGATGCAATACGATTTTGTAATTATAATTAAAAAAATAATTGATTAAAACTAATTATTTAAAGAATTAAATTTTACGCCAAGTTGCTCGCCAAATCACCAAACCGTCACCAAATCCATCTTTTAATAATTTATCATTTGCTTTAATTTTAATTACATGTAGCTGATACAATATTCTATTTAATAATTTATCGTTTGCTTTGATTTTAAATACATTTAGTTTAAATATATTCAATTTAATAACGTAATTTATTGTTTGATTAAATTTTAATTACATGTAGCTTAAATGATTAACATAATGCTTAATTAGCTAAAAAAATTTACTCTTATTTAATTTAGATAAATATAATAAATGTCAAATAATAAAATAAATTATTAAAACTAATTGTTGAATACATTCAATTTGACTCAACTTTCCATTTTGCTCTTAAATTTAAGGTTTAAAAAAATGTATGTTACGCGAAGCGAGAAGTTTGAAAGAAAATCCATGTTCAAGAAACTCGTTTTTCACCGGTGTTATTTATTGTTGATTTTATATTCAAAATAAAGGGACATTGACAATAAACACTTATAAATTATCTTTAAAAAAATTTTATCTGTCAAAAACTATATATAAAAGTAAACATACTTCCCCAACTCTAGTTAATTCGATCTACAACAATTTCATCAATTTATTCAATATTTTTTCACTGTAGAGTAAATGTAAAATAATTGGGTGAATTAGAAGAGATGCTAATTCAGCGTACGTGTATTCGAGTGTACGCAAAATGCACTATATACGAACGTGTGTAAGTAAACATTACGTAATAATATTACTCTAAATCAGCGAGTCTTAAACTTTTTAGTCTTGCTTCCCCACTCCCATTCTTGAAAATTTCGGACAAGACTCACTCTCCTACCCAAAGTTTGCATAAGAATATAACTTAGTTTAATTTCTTATTTAATCAAAATTAGTAATTAAATAAATCCATATTCTGATTTATTTAATTTTTAATAAAATCTTCATTTGTTAAATTAAAATGAAATGATCATAATTTTTATTATCCTAGGGTAAATTTTTTTTTATCTTAACATATAAATTTAAAATATTAAATTAAACATTAACCTTAGTCAAATAAAACAGTAAAATATATTATTCTTGCAATGCACACACTCGTGATGAAACAGAAACAAGCGTTTTCACACCAGACTTAATGGCGCCGAGACCTATTCACCTCTGCTGCGCAGCACGTTAGGTATTGTATATTTACATGCATATTTTGATTCCCAAATATACTGTAACTGAAATATAACATCGCAACAAGATATTTTTCAATATGTAAATATGATTTACAGCTCAACTTAGCCTATTTTATAATTGCGCTACACAAAAATAGTAATATATTAAATTAAAGATAGTAAATGTATAGTGAATAAAGTTTTTTTAAATTCTTCTATCTATAAATTAAATTTTTTCGACTCCAACATTTCTCTTTATGATTCTATTTGGGATCGCCACCGCACAGTTTAAGAAGAGTTGATCTAAATAAAGTGTTATCACATGTAAGATGGTGTTTGATAAACTACAAATATTTATTGCGTGGATCGGTTTATTCAAGGTGGGAATACAAATATATCCCTATGCAAGCCCTATGAAAGGTAGAAATACAAATATATATATCCCTATGCAAGGTGGGAATACAAATATATATATGGAAGTTTATATTATTCTCCGTTAATTTATAAGGAACTGTTCAAAGCATATATTCGGTTTAATCCCTCCGTGAAAACAAAATTCTTATCTACACGAATATATTCGCATGTGCAAAAATTATTCAGTTTGTTTAACCCGAGATAACTCGACTAGTGCACTCACACATACAATCCCTCACACACTTCAAGTAGATAATGTCGAATATTATAATCTGAACACCACGAGCGCAGAAATCAAAATATAGCATTGATATTGAAGCCTTTATCTCTCTATTTGAGAAATTCACTGAGTTCGGAACCATCTCTAACATAACGCGAAGATGGACTTAAAACTTCCAAAGGATTAAAACAAAATTTGTATTAGAATTTTTTAAGAATTTAATGTAGAACTTGTCTTTGAGAAAACTAAAGTCTTGATTTTAAAACTAAATTTATCTTAGAGTTTTTATAATGAATTGAAATGAAACTTTTGAGTTTATATTTTTATCTATCTATTTGATATTTTTGTTAGCTGCACTTTAGCTGGTCAGGGACCAAAATATTGCGCCAAAAATTACAACGTCTTTGTTAATTGCTTGAAACGAACATGCAAACAATCTCGCAAAATCGGTAATGGAGTCCTATGTATACTTCGACAGGATTGCCCTAAAGACATCCATAGCAATATTTTTAGAAACTAAATGAAAAGAACTGAGTAGACTTTTATTCAAGAAAATATTTCAAAATCTTAAGAGATATCCAAACCATAAATAGAATATTCAACTGAACAAACAGCAGGAGCGGAAATACTAAGCGCTCGAATCATCAGTACGATAATAACTCCTGATATTTTGATAATTCAAGATCTAAATGATAATTCAAAGTGTAGTATTTGTTATTGTATCAACAATTTGGAGAGAATATATATTCTTTAGACTATAGATTCACTTTGTAACGTAATCAAGATAACGTAACGTAATCAAAGGGGAATATAACTTTCAATTAGCTTTTAAGAAATGCAATTGCTAATTAACAAGTATTCAAAACTTACTTGGAGAAGAGGAAATATTGTGTTATCTACTGAATTAAAAGAATATTTTAATGGTAACAACGGCCTTTGTTGCTCATAAAAGCAGCATAAAAGCAACAATCAATCAATCAGTTATGTAACCTGTGTCAAACGTAATTCACCATTTTTCCGATTCAGAAACAATTTTTGCAAGAATCATTGTTTATTTTTTACAAAAAATCCTGAGATATAGCTTATTTCATATCATTATAATAGTATTATAATAATCCTCACTGAATGAAATTATATTACATTTTTCTCAAAATTACCTGAATGCTTACTTTCAAACATCAACGAAACTTGAATGCATCGCACAACCAATATTGTTTAAGTTATATTTGGTGCTGAAGTATGCACCTGGAAACAACTGCTGACATGCTAATGAATAGGAAGTATATTAACATTTATTTTAACAAGAATGTAAGAAAAAGAGATTAAAATTAAATTTACATATTTTAAAAACATTTATGAGACAGACATTCTTTTTTTGAATCAGATCACTTCTTCTCAAATTGTGACCTATTTGAGAGATGAAACTCACCAAACAGTTTTATAATTGGCGTTTTTCGACATTACACATTTTCCTTCCAAATTTTTAAATTATTCTTTTTTCGCTCTATTTCAAAAATTTTGTATTCCATTAAATTTCTGTAATAGTTGATGTTTTTCTATATTTGGCTTTTCTGCCAAAGTCCGGAAATGTTGTTGTTTCATATAATTTTGATTAAGAATGCATCGCTCAGTTACTATATTTAAAAATGCATGAAATAACGAAAAAACCTGAAGCAAGGATGGGGAAAATGTAAGGCATCAAATATGATAATTATATTTGTGAAGCGGTTATGCTAAAGAAGTAAGCGGAGTGCATAAACTAAAATACTCAAGAAAAAACTTTTGTAAACTTTTATAATTTTAATTTAAATGAAATTTCAGAGATTATGTGTTTGAAAATTTTTCTGTTCTCAAATTAATATATAGGAAATCAAATATTTTAAGATCCGCATTTACGCAAATCAAAAACGTGCATAAATTTAGGAAGTTTAAAATGGGTAAAATATTACTAGTTCTTTTGTTATAAATGGGGATAATTTTACATACGAAAGTTAACGTCAGATAAATTGATCATAATTTAATAAGGTTATTTAAATATACTTCGTAACTTCAGATATCATAATAAAAACTTATTTTCTTTTGAAAAAGAAGAAATCATTCATTGGTCCTCTTTGTGTGATATAAGAAGAAAAAATTCTCCAAAATACTTAAACTTAGGTATTTTAACGATAAATCAGAATTCATGTGTGTGTGACATAATCAAGTGGTACCTTTGATTTAAATACGACAAACAGGTGCATTAAAATTTTTGAAGACTATTTATGGACATTATGAGTATCCTAATCCATTTGATTTGAAAGGTTATTTGAAAATGATATCACCTATTTTGATCATATATATATATATATATATATATATATATAAAGGCATTTATCCTATTCATTCACATTAATAAGTAATGGAAAAATAAGAATGATAGGCAAAAAAATTCTGCTCGAACAATGTTTTATTGAATATATATATGAGTTAAAAAATTAAATTTCAGTAACATTATTCACAAATAAAAAAAATTCTCGGGGTGAATTGATTTATATTTCATTAATTAGTTTTCGTTTAATTAAATTGAATAATACTGCAGTTTTCAATATTTGTATTTTGAAGCATTCTTACAAGAATTCTTTAACATTTGCACGTATTGTAAGTTTTTTTATTTAATCATCAAAGTAGATTTTATTATTTTATAGAATTTAATGTTTAAAGTATTTTAAGCTATCTTAGCATTGGATAAAGTTTCAACCAGATCTCTGAAACCTTATGAGAAACGTTAATTGAACAGATATGAGCACGAAATATAAAATTGTAAGTGCTTTTACAGCACTTATAATTCAGATTCTTCATCGAATTTAATCTATTAGTCAAAAGTATTTATTTCTCATAACCAGATTAAAAGCAATATTTTTCTCTCTAGGAGATATAAAAATATTTTCTCAGTGATTTCCACTGATGTTTTAATTCTACTGTCATCGAAAGTTTTATTTAATTCTTGACAATGTACTGTATTTCAAGATCCAATAGCCTTGCGCTATTCTTCCTTGGTATCAGTATTGCGTAATAATGAATATAAAACATAAATAAATACAAAAAATATTTACAAAAATATCACTAAAATGGGATGAGAGAAGTGAGAAGGTGGGTAGGAGAATGATTGCCCAATCAGAGTCGCTTCCTTTAAAAGAAGAGAGGAGGTCAAAGTTTTATGCAACAATTCCAATACCACATCTTTAGAACTGAAATATTTTTTTTCAGAATTTTTACAATTAATTCTTATTCTAACGGATAGCACGTCATACTCAATAATAAAATATAGAAATAAAGGCCTGCAAGTAGAGGAACTAAGGATTCCAAGTGTGATAAATATTCATTTACCGGAAAAAAACTGTCTTGGATTGGGAAAATGATCAATTAACAAAATTGATTTTCTCGGTTTAAACTGAATTATATGGAAAATAGAATTTCACTTATAACGCATACATCCTACTTCTTTCTGTTATATTGTTTTCTTTATCACAAATTGAGACTTTCAGTTTTTACCTTTCAAATTGATAGTCTGTGAAGATATTTAGCTTGCTAAAAAATGTTATAGCTCTTACCTGACTTATATTGAATTCTAAGAAATCTTTTAAATGTAATAATATTATTATCGGTATAAATAAACATATCTTGAGCTGTTAAATTAAAATTTCTAAAATAAATTTACTATATTCACGAATATCTCTTCATTATTTATATCACCGTCTTGTCACCACAATCAAAACATTCAAGCTTCTTAAGTGTGAAAACTATGCCAATTTACAACAAAAAGAATGAAAGCAAATGATTATTCGATAGAAACTAAATTATTAAATTAAATATTAAAATTAAAGCAAACGATAAAATATTAAGGTAGATAATAATATTCTGTTCCGATATTAAAATTAAAGCAAACAATAAATTATTAAATTAAATATATCTTAAAAGAAACGTAACTGTAGTTGTCGTAAAATGAAAATATGAAATAAATATCTATTGTTAACAGCTTGTCATGAATCTGATTGTAATAGTTGGTGACGATTAGAACAAAATTAAACTTTAATTGAGACTATAACACACTGATACAAATTCCAACTTTTCTGCAATAGTGATTTGATAAGATAATCAAAAATACCAACCGAAGCTACAGATTTAAATTTTTGAAGCATTTGGCTTGATTTTTATCGCCAAGTTCAAAACCTGAAATCAGAAGTTGAATTCTGAAGTTTTCACTGTCCTTTGAATAAATTTAACTCTAGTCTTAAAATCTGAATATTTACTTTTGCTATCATTATTAATAATGTCCCAGATATTTTCAATATATTTCGGTTCTACAATAGGGAAACTAAATTATTGAACTTCATTTCTTCACAGAAGATACTATATGAATGTTAAACTGAGCTTCGGACTTGGAAAAATTATATTTTTATTTTATGAGCCCAAAATGGTGGAATTCCAATGCTTACCTTATGAAACTTAGAAGTTTTATCAATTCTGGAACGTTCCTTTTTCTTGTGCATAATCGGATCGCCGATATAAATGGACGCGTTCCCGTTCATTTAATAACATAACTATGTAAAAAAATAAGGCTTAATACTTTCAGCAGAAATTTTAAACGATTATATTCTACGGAGCCCAAACAAACTTTTTACTAAGATACAGTTATATGAACAGCGAAATAAAGCAGACGATTTTCTAAGAAAAAAAATAATTACTAAGAATTTTTGTAAAATAAAAAGCGATAAAATAACATATCAAGCGATTTTTTGTGTTCGTTTCCATGACAACAGATAAGAAATAAATGTATGGAGTTTTTATACATTAAACACAGATTCCGTTTTTTAGTATACGGATTAAAATTATACTATACAAAAGATACATCTAGTGGAACTATTTTATGACCCTATAGACTATAACAAATTTATTATACTTATCCGAACTCTTCTAAACAAATTGCATGCATTAAAATTTATTATCCTGATACATAAATGTATTTTCTTAAGTACACCACGTAATCTAATTACATATTTATGCTTAGAAGAGAAACAACAATTTTCCTTTCTTTTTGCAATACTTATATAATCCTTGAAAATACTCGCGGTACATACATTCGAATGATGCCAACTTTAACAACAAATAAAAGCAGCAATCCCTCCATAAGAAATCAAATTAAATTCATGTATTAAAATTAATGTAAATTATAAAAAAATGACTGTAGACAATAAATTATTAAAGATGACAATAACATTAAGTTCAGATATTAAAATTAAGGCAACTCCTTTTGATTAGTTATTTTTATCACGCGATACAATAGTATTTCGCCAGTACATCAATTCACTCCAGAAACGAAGCCAAATTCGACAGTAACAATAATTATGCGATTAAAATCTAGCTTCATAAAAATAATAAATTTTAGGGAATTTTATTTACCATTTTATTAAGATTTAGTAATCACGCTTAAAAGTTTTTAATAGCTACGATGAATCAGTAAATACATTAAAATATCAACCACAAACTATTCTTTATTATTACCTATTATTTGTAATAAAAATGGAAAGAACACTATAAATAGACATAAGTTGTTTTTTTTTGGGGGGGGGAATAAAATTTCAAAAAAAAGTACATGTTTGATAAATTTTTTACTCCGTCCTCTCCATACTAACATTATTCAAAAACATTTTCTAAAAAATATACACAGATGGAAAAAAAAAGAAGTTTAAAAGTTCTATAAAGAAATTTTTAATATAGCTTACGGAGATGAAACTGAATGTGAAACATGAGACAATAGGAAAACTTTTGACAAAGCACTATTTTCTATTTCATATTTTCGTTTATTTAAAGGCTTATTTTATTGGAGGTCGGACCAGTTTGTTAAAAAAAATAGGTTCGGAGTTAAGAATTAAAAATCCTAAAATTTGAAAGGTAATTTTTTCTTTTTGTGTTGCTAAATTTTAGTCGTCGCATAATTATACTAAACCAGGTAATGTTTTTCTACAATAACGAATCTAAACTACTTTTATCCCTACATCTAAACTATGCTTTATAATTTTATCTTCCTAAAAATTAGAAATTTACGAAAACGAAATGGAAAATTCGAGAACATTGACACAAAAGCGTCGGAGGAAATAAAACTATTTAAAAGCACGAACCCAATAAATATTTTTTTTCTCCCACCACCACATATCATCATTGTTCAAAACCTTTTCTCATAAAGATGAGTAGATAAAAAAAAAAAAGGAAAAAATGCAAGCTATTTTGCAAGGAAATCATTTAGCATTGCTCGGAGACTGTGTGAAGGAGAGAAGAGACTATATGGTATTTCCTGACCATCCAAGTTGTGATTGATAATAGCATTTGGCCCCGAGTTTCTTCGCGTATGACCTTTACATTCTTTCCAAATCATTATACGTTCATGAAATGGTTCAAAGCCATGGGACCAACTACAAATGATTATTTGGTAGTTGGGAAAAAATGATGAAAGCTTTTCTTCTGATTTATGTTTGCGGTATTGCTTTTCAATTTCATGCCTCCTTTCCCTTTTGTGCAAGTGAAAAAGGAATTGGAAAATATCACAAAACAGGGGCATATTTTAGTAATAAAACTTTCATTTCGTGATAAAGAATTAGACGGAATAAAAAAAACGGGCTATGAGGTAAATGTACTTAAAATGGCAGGTCTGTGATTTGTACTGAATCACGATGTGTTTCAGAATAGAGAATTTGGAGTATGCAGTATTTTTTCTATTGGAAAGAGACAATAGAATTGGAATTTTGTTTTAAAAATATGTATATATGAAACATATAATAAGAAAAAATTATTATTTTTAAATGGGTTATATATTTCAAGTTTTCAATTTCGCCAAATAATTCATGATTTTATGAGTCGTAAAAACTTTCATTAAGCAAAAAAAGAAAAAAAAAAAAAAAAAAAAAAAAGAATTAAAAACCCTTTATAAGTCACTAATTTAAAGCACAAAAATTCCAATAATGCATTTTTAAATTAATATAAAATAAGTAAAATTGTTAGAATATTTGTAATGTTATTAGTTAGTGGGGAAAAAAACAAAAAAAAAAGTCAATTTTAAAAAGCATTAAACAATAACATTTTATGTGTTACATGAAAGTGCTCTGGAAGTAAACACACTTTCTGTAAAAAAACGATGATTAGCATTAAAATAAATTTAAAAAAAAAGTAAAAATGAAAGAAAAAAGATTTATCTCAAGATTATTTTGCTTATTTTGAAATAAAGCATAATTTTAATAACAATTTAAAAAAAAAATAATAATAAGGTAATTATTATTAAGGCGGTCTTCAAGAATAGAATCCGAAAATTGGAACTCTTTTTCAGATAACGATACGTGTGAACATTAATCGTGTGTTTTCTTTCAAAGAGCAATGTATATAACAATATTATATATTTCTATCTGAACCAATCCCTTTTTTCTTTTGTAAAATCTGTTCCATTTTTTTTTTATCCCCTATACAGTAATGCTACATGGGTTTTGAACTTACGTTCAAGTTAAAAATGGCATGTTTTTGGAATGAACTTAAATTTTAAGATTACTGCATCATAAATGGTTGTACATGTTATATTGTAGTAAACTATAATGAAAATTGGAACAATTTTCTGTCTTTAAAAGTGTTCCAAGTTTCGATCGTGCTCTTTAACATTGAATAAAGACAACCTTACAAGATAGGAAAGCGAATACATGGAAATTTTATGCAAGAATTCAGCTAACGTAAAACGAATTTTAATGTTTGTAAAAATTGCTTTACTAATTTCGTTCAAACAGTTTTTAAATGAATTCATTGCAATGTTGCAACTTCATTTAACTGTAAATGCTGAAATTATCATTTACAAATACCTTAACCCCAAGACTTTTGCTATTTTTAACTAAAGGTATGTGTGTTGTTACATATGGCTCAAAAGGAACTCAATCCATAAATATCTGGACACTCTTTGTTATCTTTGTTACAGACATCAAAAAGAAGTTACAAATACACTTAAAGTACAGACCAAAAAAATCATCATTAAAAAGACAAAATTCAAAGATCAGAACATCTATAAAAATCATTACTAAAAAAAATAAATTCAAAAATTAAAACATCTATAAAAACTCTGAGAAGTCCTAGGGATGGAGCATTCAAGTGTCCAGGACATGTGATCCCTGGCGCTCCAGTAAAGTAGGCGAACATCACCACTAAGTTGTTATATAGGGTCATACCCCGGCCAAACGAGTAAGTGTAATATGTATACTATTTATAGTATCTGTTTTGGAGATAGGACATTAGCTATTGGTCAATACGCCTATTTTCTTTAGATGTTCTGCTAGGCAGTCATGTCTAGTTTTTAATCTAAAATTGATCACCGCCTCTTTATGTGGTCTATGACTAAATTCTTACCAGTCATTTGCAATATTTTCCCAATAGCAATCTCTTCCATATGTGACTTTGTGACTCTCTTGGACAGTAAATCCGCTCTTTCGTTACCATCGATGACCACATGTGATGGTACCCATTTGAATTCTACAATTTTGCAGTTCATAATTAGTTCTTGTAAAACTTGTTTTATTTTACTCACGATTTAAGATTCTGAGAAGTGCTGGAGTGCAATTTCTCTATGGCGGATCTAGAGTCCATAAGAAGTAAGGTAATGTTACTCGTGTCCATGGTATTCCTTTAGCCACACGTGCCTCCCGGATGGTGCTAAACGAGTAACATCTAGAAGCTATGTTAGCTACATGAAGTTGCTTCGGCAACGTGAATTTTTCTTCTTGAAAGTCCTTCATTGGAATGCAGGTGGCCTCTCTGGGACTAAATTTGCTGAACTGATTAACTAAAGGTATTGTAAAAATATTTTTGTCTGATAATATTTTGGCTTTCTAACGTATTTGGTATAAATCAAGCATCCATATAAAATTTTTCAAAGGATGTTTCTACCAGAAATTTTTAGTTAAAACCATAAATGGAGCGATTATTAGCTTATGAATTCATTTAACAATTATGACTTTTAATTTCACACAAATAATTTTTCAGAGATTTCAATAATTTTATAGTTAATTAAGTCTAACTAAATATTTTAACAACATATAAAAATGTTCTTAAACTACATAATTATGATACGCATTTTTAAAGAATATATAAAATTTCACTTTTAAAAGGAGAAATTAAGGACCTTGCATTAATAATCATTTTCAGAAGTAATTTTATATAATGAAATATTATCTTTATTCAAAAATAAAAGTGACCTCGAATGGATGTACTTTAAATTTATTGTTAATAGCACTAATTTATTTTTTCATTTAGAGAAGTAATTCATAAAATCTTGAATAATTAATTAATTCAGGATTCGTATTGGCGATGTTGGCAGTAAAATTTTAATTAAATACTTTTCTTAAAAAGTAAATATACTTGTTAACAACAGTAAGTTTTATCGTTGTAATATTTTCAGTCATTAAACTTTTTCAATTAATATTAAAGAAAACTGTCGGAATATTATATCCCAATGTTTGCTTCGTTTTATATGAAATTCGTATATAATTTTATATGAATATTCATTTTATATTTCGTTTTACTGAATATAAAGCATCACTGGATTTTTTTTTATAAGAAGAATATTATTTGTTAAAGCTTTTAATGAATGTAATTAAACCTCACTGTTTTCAATACACAAATTCAAAATTCATATGAATAAATATGGACGCTATATAAAATTCAATAATCATTCATCGTAATAGAAAAAAAACTTGAATAAATACCTGAAACTATCTGTATATATCTATCGTATCTACATTACAATAATGCAAATAATATTAATCATATGCGATATCAAGTCGAAATATAAACAGAATCTCAATCTTCCGTTCCATTCTTATTTAATTCTAAAACTAGGGCAAAATAAAATAAAATTTTATTGCCAGATATATATTTCTAAAATATCTAGATAAATATTTATACGGAATTAAATTGTACAACCTTCAGACGATATTTTTACTAATACATTAGCGACCTGATTTCGGATGGCAGACGATATTTTGCATAATATCTAAAATCAAAATATTGTTTTAAAATAGTTACACGCAAGCGAATTATGTAATATAATTATAAGAATATGAATACACCTTTAATTAATGGCAATATGATAAATTATAAAATTACATTCTCACTATTTCGTGAAATATATAACATGAATAATACTCCAGTCTTTCTAATTTACATTTAATATCTTAATCTACTCTCCATGAAATTAACATACCTTATCATTTACTCACATCTATCTGGGTAATAAAAAAGGAGGAAAAAATTAATCACAACTTTTCGAATGCTCCCGTACACTCCTTCGTGTGAAGGTTGGACAAAATTCAGTGACTCAACCACGTATTTCGTGATGGAAAGTTCTGTTGTCGGCAGCCAATGCTATTGCATATATTATCACGATTTCGTCTCTCCTTCGAGAAGCAGCGTTAAACAGTTCTTTTTATTAATGCAGTAGCAGGTGGATACGAAATAATCCTCATTAAACCATGAACATACAATTAATAGGGATTTTTATGGTATTTTGAAGCAGACGTGACGCTATGGAGAATAATGGTGTTCTTCTTCATGTTTCTTTTATAAAAAAGAATTTGTTGGGGAAATAAAGAATGAATGAATGCTTGTTTTAACATGCAACATTTTGTTTTAGAGATGAACAAAGTAAAATTTATTACGAAGCGGAATGTGAAAGTATTTTGGATTAGACGAAATATTATGGTAGATTAGGTACTATTATTTGTTTCTTTAAACAAAAATATTTATGAAAAAAAAAAAGGGGGGGATGAATGAATTCTAATTTTTATATTTTTTGTAGTAGATAGGAGCCGACTGAAATTTGTTATGATTTGTGAAGTTGATTTAGAGTGGACTAATGTTACGGTAGATTATATAATGTACGAGGTATGGCTATTAAATAACGAGACTGACTCTACAATAGAAAAAGTACACATGCGACAAATGCCAGAGACCGAAAGCAGTTTAGCGAGCACTCTTCTCTTTCGAATGCAGTGCCTCTCTTTTCAAACAAACAAATTCGTATACCAGTAGCCTTCTTTTGTATTTGAGTTATTTTCTGTTTCGCCGGAAAAATGATAAGTGAGATATGAATTGTAATATTTCACATGGAAAAACAACTACTGATAGTTTATTAAAAAATTAAGAAATGAAGAATAATTGAATTCTAGTTTTAACATGAAATGTTTTTTTATTGCAGAGACGAACCGAGTAAAATTTTTAAGATTTGCCGGATGTTAGCTTTTTCATAAATATGTGTTCTTTTAAATCAAAACTTTTGTTTATGATTCAGATGAATTGAAATACATATTTCATATGAAGCATTAAGTATTTTTTAAATTTATTGATCAATGAATGTTCATAACTGAAAAAAAAGATGTAATATTCAAAAGAATTGTATACAACCTATTTTCAAACTCTCAACATTGTGGTTTATTTTAAACGTGACAATCTTATACTGTGAGCAGATAGAAATGTTGCAAAAATTCTAATGCTGGTAAAAAGCTTTCTTCAAAATTCTGAAAGAAGACAATTTTTTTTAACTATGTCGCTGATTGTTTGATTCAAGTTAAGTCAAGGCTATCATTGCTTAGCAATGGAGAATAGGATCCAATTCATATTGATATACGATAATGAATACAAAGTCCTAAAAATGTTTATTAATGTGGACAACAGTTTTCTGATTGAAAATTGCTTACACATTAATAAATACCTCTATGACCACGTATTGATTAATATATATGACTATTATAAAGAGAATATTTTATTCTACTATATTGTTTGTTTTTGCTTGAATCAACTTATTTTATCACGAATCAAATATACTCCTTATTTTTATCTCTTGTATTTCTCCTATTTCACAGCAAATTCATTTTTAAATTTAGTGCGTTAAATTTCGTTTTTTGACAGAATAGTTTGAAAATTTAAGGTCATAGGCAATGTTATACGGAAAAATGTGTTTATGTACGAAAGTGGATCAAACATAATCGAGACTTTTTAATAGTGACAAGGTATTTTTATATCTTTTGCCTCAGCAACCATAATATAAGTTACTTAAAAATTAAATAATTATTTGGTATCAATTTATTCTTCATATGGTCATTTTTTTTGTTGGTTAATTTTTTAATCAAAACCGAAAGAAAGGGAATAAAAAAAAAAAAAAAAATGATTGCAAAAACTCTGTTTAAATGCTGGAAAAGTTCTCGTTACTTTTTTCAGGGATTCACAGGGTATTATGCACGTAATGTTTATTCATGACCAGAGTACAATTAATTCCTTATACTACTGTGAATTTTTAAAGAAGGTAGAAATATCATATCGGTCCAAAACAAATTCTATTGCCACCAGCAATTTTCTCCTGGACAATGCAAGACCACACACAGCTGATGTAATGTAAGAAAAGAAACTTAACTAGACAATTCTTGAACATCCCCCCGGTACTTCAGACTTACCACCTTCTGTAATTGTTTATTAAAGTAGCTCTTTAACGGACCTCGTAATTTTGAACTTCGATCATATGATGAGGATGACACCATAGTTGTCACTTCCCTCCCCAAACTTCCACACCACGCTAATGGTAGGACTTGGAATTTCGGTCAGATTTAACCCACATCAGCCCCGCTACAAAGGCGAGTCTCTAATGGTATATGGGCTCGAACACATAACTTGACTGAAACAACACCGGCAATGAATTCTCTCTCATGTCCACCAGATTACTGCGCCCAATACCACCTTCAGAATATCAGTTTCCTGGATTCCTCAAAGAAGTGTTAGGAAGAGAAAGATTTTTATCGAATGAAGAAATAGAAGAATTTGTGTGTAGTTTCTTCCATACACGTACCGCAATGCCCTCGGGTTATTAATAACTTCACTTTCTATTATAAAGTCACTAAATTGTTCATCATTGCTAATACCACAATATATAATCATTAAATTTCTCATCATTGTTCACCATTATTAATACCATAATATATAGTTTCTAAATTGCTCATCATTGCTCACCATTATTAATACCATAATATATAGTTTCTAAATTGCTCATCATTACTAATATCATAATAAATAGTTTCTAAATTGCTCATCATTGCTCATCATTACTAATATCATAATAAATAGTTTCTAAATTGCTCATCATTGTTCATCATTACTAATATCATAATAAATAGTCTTTAAACTGTTTAATCAGTTAAACAAGAAGGGAATGAACCAAAACAATTGATTTTTATTTAAGTTATGAATGCTTCAAATTCGGATAGGTACCTAATCTCTGCATGGCTACTTTGCCTAGATGCGCCTGAACTACCGTCCGTATAAATAAATAAATTATTACGGATTATATAAATACTTTATAAATAATATACCTTAGGGGTATTATATATAAAGTATTTATTATATAATATACCTTATTGATTCTCTCTGGTTCGAGATAGTAGAATAGCTGAAACTGAGCATTTGCTTCTTGGACACTTTTTGTACCTCTTCTAAGACCCCCTCTGATCACTTCTTAGGTTGCGAAACCCCTTTTCGTAATCTAAGAAAAGCCTTGACTGAACAACACCTTGAGATGTCTCAATAGATTCACTACTATCAACTTCCTAATTTCAATCTAATCTTCATGAATCGCGTTTCATTTCGTTGGTTTGAGATTTCCTTTTAAACAAATCCAGTAGCAAAGTACCTAAGGTTCACCAAATGAAAATCTAATGTTGCAGTCCGGCTTCTTTTTAATAGGCTTTCTTCAACTCATATAGTAACTTTGTCTGGTTAAAAATTTTAAAAGCTTTTTTTCCCCATATTTTAAAGCTCTCAAATGAGCTTAAATTTTCTACACACTATTGCTTTGGATATGATAATACGACAACTCGAAAAAAAATTTTTAAATTAATTTATTAAAACTAATTATTTAAAGAATTAAATTTTGCGCCAAGTTGCTCGCCAAATCCATCGCTTAATAATTTATCATTTGTTTTAAATTTAATTAAATGTAGCTGATATAACATTCAATTTAATAAATTAAATTTTAAATTTAGCTTAAATATATTCAATTTAAGAATTTATCGTTTCCTTTAATTTTAATATTGGAAAAGTTTACTATTGTCCATTTCTCGATATTTCATCGTTTACTTTAATTCTTATAGTTAATTGAGTACTTTAATAATAATTATAAAAAAAAGCGCACCTTGAGTGGCTAAATCTGTTCTTTGCAAAACTTTACATAGAACATTTTTAGAATTTATATTTCTTTTCTTTTTTTTTTTTTTGTATAAAAAAATTATATTAAGCAAAGTGTGATGTTTTAAAGAAAACACATGTTCAAAAAACTCGTTTTTTACCGGTGTTATTATCGTACAGGAATAATAATAATAAAAAAAAAACTCCCAATACGTTAGAAAAACGTGTCGATCAAATAAAATAAAATATCCTCCTTCAAGGAAGATATTTCATTTCATTTCTTTAATAATGTCGAAACAACACGAGATGTTATTTGTACTTTTGAACGTCGGTTATGTGACGAGGATGACACCTCTTTTCGAAACTTCCACACCATGCCTACAAGAAGACTTGGGACCTCAACCAGATTTTATGTGCATCAGCCCCGCTACACGGCGGGTCTCAAGTGGCATCAGGGCTCGAACCCACGACTAGATCAAAATAACACCGATTGCTAGTCCACGACCGTAACAACTTGTTACAGTTGCCATAAATTGAGAGTACGCTTATAGTCAAAATAAGATTCAATATTAGTGTCAGTGACACCTTTCAGATACAAAAACTACTATAGCCTGTTATTTTAGAATAGAAGTGTCAAGATCATTCTTCTTTGTTTTTCCTCCATCTGTTACCAGGTTATCGACTGATAAACCATCGCAACTAGATTTATTTTCAACACTTCAGTTGAGGTCTGAATTCCTTTGCGCTTGCAGGTGCTTTATGTTAAATGTAAAATCTATTTTTAATATTCATAAATAACGGGCTTCTTTTTTTTATTGAAATTGATAATTTTTTTGAAAATGAAAGTGTATAAATTATTAAAATGTATCTTTATAGAATATTAATGTAATACCTATGCGTATACAAATTTATTTAATTTAAAAAGTTCCAATGAGTTCCTTAGTTCCGTTGTATAAAGGTGTAAGAAAATTAAATGTTTTTAATTACATGTTAATATTGTTTTTTGAATGTTATACAAATTTTAGACAAATGTTTTAATGATGCAGATTTAAACAAATAATTTAATGATGCATTACTTAAAATACAACATTTCAAAATATTACGCACCAATGATCCTTATATTTTATTTATATGTTTTTCAAGTAATTATACGTAGAATAGATTATTCTTGATATTTTATATTCATTGAAAAAAAAATTATATTGCAATAAAGTGCAATTTACAATGACTTTTTGAAGAAATTTTCAGTGTTCAGAACTCGAAGTACTATAGCTTCTTACATAAGGGGTTATGTTATCAAAATAATGGTCTATTCCTTAGTTAAGGTTATATTCTGTATTATTCAATTTACAAAATATCAATATATTATTTTTCTTTGCGCTACCATGTTTTGCGGAAATTTTTTTTCTCTTATTTATAAAAAAGGCCCTTTTGCTATTAAAACTATACACTAACAAGACTTTTCTTGGGTATTCTTTCAATGTTGTCATAAATATGTATTTCTTAAAGTCATAAAATATGCATTTGTAAGCAAAATTTATATTAATTGAAAAGAATTTATTCGAAGGTGTACAGTTACCTTAACTATGAATGTTTTTTTTTTGACAAGATATCCTTATTCTCTGAGCTTACTTCAGTAGTATCTTCAATTATATGCTCTAATTTTTGGAAAATGACAAAAAAAAAGTCTGCAATTTTCGATTGAACTCTTTCAGCTTGCATCTCTTTATAATTTTTGTGTGTGGAGCTAGTCCCTTGTCATGTTCTGTCATAGACTTTGTTTTTCCTTTTCAATTGAAGAATATTTGTTTAGGAAGCATAACTAAGACTAAGGAAATATATAGCATCGTTTAAGCCTAGTAAGATACCTTGCACTACCAAAAATTTTCAATGAGATATTCTATACACTTAAACGTTTTTATTTCATTTTAATTATTCGGGAATTTCCCTAATTTCTAACTTTGCTCTTAATTTCTGTAATAAATCTCTGTGAAACATTAAAAGTTCTAATGAGAAGGTTTCAAACCGTGTGCAAAAAAGAAACCTCGTCTTAGAATGCTATGTTCCCCAATTTTCGATCCAAGTTATAGTAATGTCGCGTTAAGTGGGGTTACTTGTACTGAAAAGTATTTAACCTATCTGGACCGGAAATCATTTCACCTAAATATTATTTGAAGTAACATAAAAACATAATGAGATATCTATTATATATGAAATATGTGCTATAAAGAAATATTTTAAGGAATTAACGCAATATTTGGACAATGAGAATAGAATGGGAAGGAAATGGAGAATTTTTTTCTTATAAAATATTTTAATATTAATACATTTCCTACGGTTTATGGATCATTTCTGGAAAAAACGATGTTTATATGGAGAAAAAAAACTGATAGTAGTTTCTATATTTGATAAGGATAAGATAAGTGATAAATTTATTGAAATGGGTTGGATCCCAAAGCTGATAAACGTCACAATGAAGATGTATCAATAATCTGAGTGTCTCTAAGATTTTTAAATATTTTGAGATCCTTCACAATTATCTAAGACTAGATGAGGCTCAGAAAAATTTGAGGTGTGTCTATAAAATAAAGAGATTAATACTGCTATAGAAGAAGTACGCATGTGCCAAACGTCGGTGACCGACAGCTGTTTAGCGTAAATCCTTCACTTTCAAATACAGTGCTTCTCGTTTCCATAAACTCATCCGTATATCCATAACCTTCTTTCGCATTAGAGTTATTTTTTTTGTTCTCTGGAAAAATGACGTGAAAAACGAATTGTTGTGAAATTTCACACGAAACTTGGAAATAATTTATTGAAAGAAGAGTATGGCAATGAATGTTTGTCTAGTGTACGTGTTTGTGAGTGGTTTAAGTATTTTTAAACTGGCCGAGAAGTAGTTGAAGATTATTCATGCCCGGAACACCCTTTCATGTCAAAAAAGGATGACAATATCGAAAAAAATCGGTAATCTGGTTCGATCTGACAGTCGGTTAAGTATTCGTATGATTGCTGAGACTATAGGAATTGACAAAAAAAATCCATCCGGCAAATTTTTCCACCAAAACCATGCATCGGTTCATCCCACATCGTCTGTCAAGAGGTTTCTAGCTAAGTACCCCCCCCCTCAAGTATTAGATCATCTCTCTTATACGTCGGATCTTCGTCATGTGACTTCTATCTGTTTCCTAAGGTGACATCTGCATGAAAAAGAACAAGATTTGAATCCAGTGAAGCAGTGAAAGAGAAAGCGACACTCGTTCTGAAGGAGCTGACAGAAGACTTCCAACACTGTTTCGAACGATGGGAGGTTCGCATGGAGCGTTGTAGGGATAGAAGTGGGGTGTATGTTGAATATAATAATAAGTAAATATGTATGACATCAAAATAAAATACTTTACAGCGTCATTTTGTTATTTAATAGCCACATCTCGTATACTGGTGGACACATGGACTCTGTCTTGTAATCGTTAAGAATAATACGACTTCAGATAAATTGACAAAATAATTAAACAAAAAGAAAATCAGAATGTTACGACCCCATGGTGTTACCATCAAGGAGTACTGTGAATAACCAATGTGGTAAGAATGTTTACGCCTATAGATGGCGCTGTTAACTTTGTTACAAGTAAGATAAGAAATTTTGTAGATAGTGTATATAGGACTGTTCAGTAAAGATGTTGTTATTTCTCTCTTAATCTGGAGTTAATGTCATTCCCCCTAACAATAAATTGATTGGCATTAGTATTAACACTAAAGATTGCATTATTGGAAAGCATGCAAAAACTCAAAACTTTATGCATATTTTTCAAAGACAATTTTCTTAAAAATAAATGTATATTAAAAATCCTTCGCACCAAATTTCATAGTACGAGGTACCATTTCTTCGTACCAACGATAATTTGAGATGTTAGCATTTGAGTCTATATCCTAACTACAGCCGTACTTCATTAACATGTGGTTCAGTAACAAATGAATTGCATTATACGCGATTTTACTACGGCTCCCTCGATAAGCAGTCGCTTGTGATATCACTCTTAGATACTGTGACATCATAATTCTTTTTTTTCTTTTTGTGAAATGTTGACTAATCTTTGGATCTGAGGAGGTCACAACTTCTTGTTAAGACCAGATATTAAAACATTTTTTGTTTCTTTTTATTCTACATATGTGAATTACTATTTCTTGGAAAGTTAAATATTCTAGCTTGGATTACTTTTTTTTGTAAGAAATCATTTTCAAGATCTCGTGATCAGAAAGGTTAGCTGTACGTTCAACTCATTTTGTATTGAGTGAATCTTCATAGTTATAAATATTTATTTTCATGTACAAGTGATTTCCACACATCTTAAGAAAAATGTCAAAAGAGTGTAAAAGAGAACGAAACTCTTTTATGATCGAGGAAAACTTATCGTTACTAGAACGAATCCGAAAAGGGGAAAGTCAAGCAGAGAAATGGCTAGAGAACCTAATTTACTTGAGTTTACACCATGAGGATGGTTACAATAAGAATAAATTATGCCAAATTGTTGATAAAATAGATAATGATAAAGAAATGACCAGAGAAAAAAAAACAGTTTGAGTAGCGGAAAACATCAATCTTGATAAAAGTCTAATTCATAATATTTTTCGCTCAATTTATATTAATACTTTAACACGTGGCTTGCTTATCCCGTGGTTCAGAAACCATTTACCCACTACCATGTATCAGGGAGGTCATACTGTAAGACAATATAGAAAATTGTTCAGAGGAAAGGAGTTAAATCTAATGAAACAAAATTTTATGAAGAGTCTTAACCAGGCCTGCCCGACCATAAACTTAATGGGCCGCTTTGAAAACGCATTTTATTCCAGTGGGCCGCATTATATATATATATATATGTGTGTGTGTGTGTGTGTGTGTGTGATGAATTCTATTTATCACCTTACTAATTTTGACTCTTGTAACGTCAATTAGAATCATCTCGTTAAATACTTCTACTACTTTCACGGGAAACGACTAATTCTCCAGAGTTCTATTTGAGAGACCATGAACATTCTGCAATAAATTAAGGGAAATGGGATTTTTTTTGAATTAAATATATTTGTACGAAATATAATTTTAAGAATTGTCCTGCGTTTGCAACAAAATATTGTTGCTAATTTATCAGCGATCAAAAAACTCTGAGCAGTCAATCTGTTTTGAAGTCTACGCTTGATGAGCACGGACTGGCTGCTGCTATTTCGCAATATCCGCGCGTCGTATTCATTACCTGCGTCTATTCAATCACACAAGTGCTCATCATTGTGTATCGACCACTTACACAATGCTACCCGTCTGCTTTTTAAAATGAGTTCAACTTTGTTATTGTTTCTGAACAAGAATATAGAATAAATATTCTGAAGACAGTTGAGTCACAGTGTACTGAGATATTCCCATAGTAATGGGATAAGATACGAATGACTTATGGAGGAATGTTCTTTGGAACTTTGATTCTCCATTTTTGTTCACACGACCCAGCTCCGCGTACCACAAGTTGACACCGTGCGGGCCATATATAGCCCGTGGGTTGGCCAGACCTGGTCTTAAGCAAAGGGTTACATTCTTAACTTTAGTATAACTATTTTTGGAAAATGAAACACATATTATGTAAATCAAAGTGTACAATGTAATTCTGATTACTTCAAGCAGGAGTTCGGAAGAACTATTTATTAAAATATAATTAAAGTATTATACAAATTTGTTAATTTTTTTTATCCCATCAATTTCTTTTTGATATATATAAACAATTATTAATAAAATGTAGACAGTTTTAATAGAATCATATAATCAATATTAATGTATCATAGTTTATTTATTACAGCAAGGAACTTACACGAATATACATACACAAATATTTCAATTAGTTTGGTTTAGTTTATTCATTTAATTTTATTATAAGCGTAATTAAATTTTATGCAGTACATAATAATATCATAAAATACATATGAAGATGCATTAAAATTAAATTGATGCTATTTTAATTAATTTATTTGAGCAAAATATTATAATTAATATTAATGTAATATGTGTGTGTGGATAAATTATATTATAAGAGATATATGATGAAATATTAATTTTAAATTCGTTCAGTTTTAATTAGAGTTTAAATTATGATTATAATTGATTTGTCTAAATTAAAAGATCAGAAAAATAGTAATAACTAAAGTAATCAACTTAGCACAGGAAATGTAGTTAACATATAGATATTAAATGTATTATTATTAAAATTTAAAACGGGACATCTAAAACGATTTGCCGAAATTTCAGTGCGTGCGTCGCTCTACCAAAACTTACTTTTAAATAAGTTTTCTGTATGTTGCATTAAATAACAATTGTAATAAACATATAATAGATGTAAAACTAATTTCGTCTCATTTTGCAAAAGTAATTTATTTCACTATAGTAATGTTCTGAAAACGATATATATTTTTTCATAAAAGTAAATTCTGTTCCTATTGCTCAATAATTACAATCCCTTTATCAACAGATCCTCAAGGTTAATATTTGTTTCTTTCTTCTCAGGTGTGAGTAAACATAAGTAACCGGTAGAAATTACTCATAAAAGAGTTTTTTTAAGAAAGATAATTACTTTCTCAAGTCTTATCTCTCATACCGAAATACTTTACTCGTCTAAAGAGAAGTTAGGTAAGTTCTTAAAAGGGAGAAAAAAGCAATTTGGAGAGAACTATTTCCTTAAAACAAAACCATTACTTTAAGAAGAAAGTCTTCAATCTTAATATCTTCGAAAGAAGGAACAACCACCGACGCTTCTACACAAAATCGATGAAGAAAAAGGGGGGAGGGGATGAGGGAAAAAAAAAAGATCGGTATCTCGTTTCCGCCCATCCCCCATCAACCCCGTTGATCGAATCCAACATCCCATAAAATAAACACCACCAAACGATTCTTTAGTGCCCTTTCCCCCTCTCCTTTTTAAAAAAAATACCAAAGAAATTGTTCTCTTAGAAAGCCACTAATTCCTAAAGACAGAAACATAAAAAAAGAACTAAACGAACAAACAAAATCACGTTCCAACTTGGGGGAGGCTGGGGGTAAGAATGGAATAAAAAAGCAAGAAGAATAAAGTGAAGATGCACCTTGAGACAAATCGTTTGAACAGCCCTTGAGGTCAGCGAGAAAACAGTAACCTCCCTGCTACAGAGCGGTATCTCACCATTTCTTCCTTCCCCACCCCAATTGGCGAAGGGGGGTCATAATTACTACTCTCTACCTTTCATCTTCCCCCCTCCCATAAAGCTTTGGAATTTTTCAGGTATGTTGCAAACCCCCCAGCAGCAAGTGTATGTGTGTATATTTATACGCATCTATTTCCCTCCCTGAAGAATGCTTATCTTAATACGTGTGGCCTTATCGTCGGCTTCCCACGCTTGGATGATGATGATGACGATGATGTCGGTGATAATGATGAGCATGCTGTTCTTTTGAAAAGAGAGCTTATTGAAAACTCTCTTCAGCAGCCCTTTGATGCCCTGTACGCACCTTTGTGGATTAGCGATGGTGAAGAGTTTTTAAATTGATGTCGGTTTGTAGTCGCTCACTGGGTCGTTTGTAAGTGATGGCGATGCTATTGATGAGTAATCGCTTAAGCAAAATAGGTGCATGACTTCTATCACTGAAGGTGTTATTACCTTTTTGGTGGCTTTGTTCTGGAGGATACTAAAAAGAGGTCGAAATGTGCGTATTTTTTAATTTTAATTTTCAACTAAAACAAGGTATTAGAAATCAAAGTCCTGTGGAAATATTTCAAATGAATAAATAAATAAAGGAAAACCAACTTAATCTACATTCGGTGACAATTATTGAAGTTTCCTTCTCGTACTAAAGTTCGTAAGAATATAGAACAATATTGGTTGTATATGTAATCTTGAATGCCACTTTAATGCTCTTCGAAATAAATAACTATTACATAACATAATTTTCAGCTGGAATTTCTTAAATACTAAGTATTTTTCTACATTTAATTGCTTAAGACAGCGTTTCTCAACCGGTGGTACGAGTGGAGGGGAGAGTTCGGGGGTATGCGATAGGAAAGCGGTTATGATATTACACATCCAAAAAAGAACAAATAGTTTTGAAATATTAAAAAGAATCTTTTTTTTTATGTTGGTAGAGATTTTTATTAAGATAGTCAGCTGTAATATTTTCGAATCATGAAAAGGATTTTGTTTTGGTTTTATTTTCGTCGCATTAGAAACAACTCGAGGCTATTGGCAGAATACCCAAGGGGACCGAGCTCACCTAAAGAGTTTAGAGCTGTAAACCAGCTCCCCGGGAGACAATCACCCCCGCACTCAGCATTTATTGACAAAATAACATAAGATTTTACATAATATTGAAATAAAGGTTAAATAAAATGTACAATGTGTTTGCACAACAAAAAATGTTTATGACAGAAACACAAGAGAAAAAAAAAAAAAAAAACAGTTGTAATTTTCTTGCAGAAATAAGATATACAACAGGTTAAATGGCACAATACAAAAACGTCCACAAACTCATAAACAAAAATGAAGTGTTAGGCAAAGGTATGAACATATATAGAAGGTATACAATTATAGCTACACAATAACAGATTTTTAAAATATTGAGAAATATAATAAAAAATTGAAATAATTAACAAATTTGTTGAGTAATTTTACGAGCCGTAAGAATACAGGATTTAAGTTTAGAATGCAAGCAGGGATTTTCACACACGGACCTCAGCCAAATAAGTTTCGCTTCAACAACAGGACATTTTAAATGAAAATCTCTGGTAAAAGGGCAAAAGAAACGTAATGGTCAGCATCTTTAACAGAGCCAGAGAGACATAAATTTGTATTTCTTAAATTAAAACAATTTAAATATGAAATGAAGGGACTATGACCAGTTAAGAAGCGTGTAATAAAACCAGAATTCGCAAAAAAAGATCAGATTTGGTCTGGGAATATAGGACTGAACCCGAATACCAGTATTACAAGTTGACCACCAGACCTCCCAGTCAGAAAGAAGCTTATTTTTTTAAAGTCATAACCATATGAGACCGAGTGGCAGGGGCATTCATTCCCTCACCATAAGTGGCAGCGAGCTTTGCAAAGAAATCTATTCATTATAATAATCTCCAATGTATGCCCGAACCCAGTGTAAGTTGTAAAAATCAGAATAAGTTGCTAACTTTTCTTTAATGGTATTGATAAAAGCCGATTTATTTCTGGTACACTGCAGTAGCAATATAGATGATAAACAAGAGGGCTATTGATGACAGACCTCGTAATTTTTAACCAAGATCAAGTGACGAGGACGACACCCGAGTGGCCCTCTCCTCCTCCTAACTTCCATACCCCGCCAACAGGAGGACTTTGAGCCTCGACAGATTTAACGTGCATCAGCTCTGGCTACATGGCGGGTCTTTACTGGCATCAAGGCTCGAACCCACGACTCTACAAAATCAACGTCAGCTGCGGGTTCGAGATCATAACCACTAGGTAACCTTATGGAAAGGAAAAATAGTTGAAACTAGCATCAGATTCTACCCTGAAGAACCTATCAATGTAGAAAGTTTTGAAGTTACTGTGACAAATACTGTGAACTTTCTAAAAACGCCATAATGTATTTGTTACTGTTTGATAGTTGTTTAACTGTTCTTCTTTTAGTATACTTAGATAAAAAAATAAATGTAGAAGCAAATTTTTTAAATTTCAATCGGAATTTGAGATTGTATTTATCCTCTTTTGAGCCTATTATTTCAGAATTTTGAGTACCAATAGAGTATCAAACATCCCAATAATACCCTCCCTAATATATATTTTGATGTTAATTTGTTTACATACTTCAAGAATAAAATAAACTATACAATGAAAAAAATTTATTTAATTTAACACATGTCATTTGGGAGAAGTTTTCTGAATCTATTATGGGTGAAACGGATTGTGATTTCACAGGGAAGGAGACTAGAGAATTCTTGAGTTAGGGTACGCGGAATAGAGCAGAGCCAGTTGATGGTATGTGAACTGCAAAAGGTTGAGAACCGTTGGATTAAGATTAGTATCAGAATTTATGTCTTACTTTTTAAAAGTGTTAAGAAAAAAGGGCAAAATTTACTTTACCAATTTTTTTTTACCTAATTCTTTTTTGAAGCAACTTTTTTTGTTGTTTTACTTCATGCATATATACGAATTTTATATATAAGGGCTTGTAAGAAGGGAATCCCTCTGAAACGGGGCAACAGACTTCAAGTTAATGACTAGATAAGTCCATGAAACAAAAACAAAAAAAAAAAAAAATGTGGAAAACACCATATTGAAACATAACTATATTTTTTGTCCCTTTAACTTGACAGATTTATAAGAACCATTTTGAAACATTTACTATAATTCAGCTTTTTAAAATCCATAGTTTATCTCTATCAAAAAACCCATAAATTAACGGTATTATTTTACGCAGAAAATGTATCGACAACTTTTACACCATTGATGTGTTATGTTTTCAGAGCGTTGTTTTGATTTCGTTAAATACGCTTAAGAAAATATACTTTTGTAAAATTTTACTTGTAAATTTTAGCGTAAACCTAACATTTCTCTTATTTTACAGATATCTAAAAAACCTGATCACGATTTGCTCTTGTATTAAACACTCTGTCTAATTCTGCCCGACACAAACCGCAGCCAAAACATCCTCGTAATTTGTGCTATGGTCAGATGTTGTCAACGTCTGGCACCCTTCTTTCCAAATCCATGCCACGCCAACGTGAGGACATTGAGTCTCTATAGATTCCACATGCATAAGTCACTGTAAACCAGGTCTGTCCAACCCTTAAAAATTGTCGGACGCTTTGAAAACGCATTTTGTTCCGTATCTGTGATGAATTTGATTTATCACCTTCTATTTAATTTTCGTACTTTTAACGCCAATCCGAATTTATTCCAATTAATTTTTTATTCTTTTTCAAACAACATATAAACTCTATGTTTTGTTTCAAATATCTTTTCACATCGCATGCTTTAAATACAGCAAAAGTTTCAAGATCAATCGAACGCATTAATTTGAAGTTTTGAATAGTATAAAATAGTACTTTTCTTCCAATTACTCTCTACATTGTCTGTATTCAAAAACAATTTTTGTTTTTCTCACACTGTTAAAAATTTAGAATTTTTTTTTAATGATTTTCACTTTTAATTTTATCATGTTTATTTAATTTGTTTGTATTTGAAGCAAATTTAATTTTAAAAAACTCACCCTACAGTCACGACACAATGCTGGTACTAAATTATTAGCGATCAAAAGATACTGTGCAGTCAATCTTTCTAAATCCATGCACTTCTGAACCAAATACAGGATCGCAGCAGCCATCTGTTCTGAGTCTAGCAATTGCACACCCGCCCCGCAAATTCCACTAGATTTTTTTGATAAGTATACGAAGTATGACTATTAAATAACAAGATTAATGCTACTATAGAAGAAGTACGCATGCGCCAAACGCCAACGATCGACAGCTGTTTAGCATGAAGCCTTCTCTTTCGAATGCAGTGCCTCTCGTTTCTGTAAGCAAATCCGTATACCCGTAGCCTTCGTTCGAATTAGAGTTATTTTTATTTGTTTCGCCGTAAAAATTATATATTGGTGTGAAATAAATTGGAGTGAAATTTCACATGAAACTTGGTAAAACCACTTCTTGTCTTGCAGTGGCAGAGTTGGTAGAGCGTCGGCGTAAGATTTTCATGCCTTCGGATCGAATCTCGTATAAGAGAGCAAAATTTTTTTATTTGATTTTCAAATAATTAATTTTAGTTTTAAATAGGAGAAAAAATTTCTCTTATATAAGATATTTAGCAGGATATAAATTTAGGAATAAATACCGTCAGTGACGAAGCGTATAGATTGCAAGAAAAAAAAATTTCTTTTGCCACTTAATATTGCGATTCTGTCATATGTATATACGTATTTAAATTAATTCTAATTATTTAATAAAAAGTAACTAAAATAAAACTTTTCTTTTTGACTTAAGTAGGAATTAACTTAAAAATTTTTTTATTATTATTATTACTTGTTTTTTAATGCAAGAGATAATTATCAAAATCTCGTGGTTTGTGAGATTAAGCGGATGTTCAGTAATTCTTCTTATCTGTCAAATTTGTATGGTTGATAAAACCATAAACTCAGTTTTCTATAAATATTTTTTCAGTGTTCTCTTTAAATACTTTAAGTGTTAAACATAAGAATTATTTCAAGTGTTCTTTTATTAAATATTTCTGTAATTTTTTTTTTTGTAACCCGGCAATTAATCTATTATAATATTAAATTGATTTATGATATTTTTAATGTAAGAATCACATACATAAAGATAAATTTATTTTCTCGTATTTATCAATTTCTCTGTAATTAAATGTAAATATTCGTGACGCAGAAAATTCATTTCGAACTCGGAATTTATATTATCATTCAATTCATATTAATAGTATAACTCTCAGTTCGCTTAATCCTCTGTTTAGTAACCATAGATTTCGACTACCGTGTGTTAACTGGGTCACACTGCATATGCGGTGAAACTCTTTTCTAACATTAATTGGTATAATAAGCATCAAGAGCATAGGTTTAAATTAACTCGTTTTCATTTCATCTTCCGTGTTTATGTAAACTACTGCTGTAAACACCAAACCTAAAAATATAATGTTTGAAATTTCCATAATTCATTGAAAATTAAGTGTCAAAGCTCCCATCTACCAGCCATTTTAATTTCGTGAACGTAATGTTAATCCTATGGAATTTTCAATACCGTTCTCAAATCTATACTATGTTATCCTTTTCAATGCAAAAATGAATATCTGAAAGAATAAAAAATTCATTTTTTTCTGGAATTATATTTATCTTCCGATTCTTAAAACTATTCTTAACCATCTTATAATTATTCGTTTGCAGATTTTTTTTTATCTTCAAAAAATACTCTAAAATATTGTAAAAAATTGGAGGAAAAATGCGATTCCGCAGAAACCTTCATTATTTTTTGCTCCTTTGGATGCACTTTTTTTTGCATTCAAATGGATAAAATAGCATAGACTAGAGAGTGGTAGTAGAAGTTCCATAGGATTAACATTACATCCAAGAAATCAAAATGGGCGGTAGACGGGAGACTTAAATTAAAATTCATTGAAAAACTTAATCTTCTTAAATTTCATTGCAATTATAATAGAAAAATCAATAAAAAGTTGAGCTAAAAAATTTAATTTGCAATATGAGTTATACTTAAAACTCAATTCTTCAACAATATTTTCTTTTACAAAACCTTCGTTCCAACATGCACAAAAAACTGTTGGGCAAACCAAAATATTAATGATTTTGCACAGCATTTTTTGATTACATTTCAGACTAAAATATATACAAAATTCAAAATTTATTTCCCCCTTTTTTTGTTACCTCACGCGTTTTCGAAATTTCATAATGTCCTTTTATAGCTTGTATAAAATAGGATAAAATTTTTAAAATAGTTTTTTCGTCATAAATTAAAACAACCGTTGCTGTGAAACAAATTATCAATCGTTTTAAAATTCAAGAAAATTAATTCATTATTTCCGATATTCATTATATTCATTATTTCCGATATTCAT
>BMAW01130140.1:493100-504353 GCA_019974015.1 Nephila pilipes | reverse complement strand
CATTATATTCATTATTTCCGATATTCATTATATTCATTATTTCCGATTCTGTCACAACATCAAATTTAGAATCTTTGTATATTTTAGATTTCTTAAATTTTTAGCCTGTTAACATTTGGAATTTCAACATGTAATTATTAATCAAAGAGTAATATTAAAATATGAGGAAGGTTCAAATAGTACCGGCTTTAAGCAGAGGGGAAGGGAAAGAATTTGGAAAAAATACATCTAAAACTAATGCGCCTAATTGAGTTGTTTTCGGCGAGTTCACGGCCATACGGAATTACATGTTTAGTCGTTTTATGACTCTTGAAAAAGCATCAAAGAAAACGCGCTAAGCTCAACAGGTTTCCCAAAGTGCTGAATACCCGTGACCTAAGCCAAAGAACGATGGCCAATATGTAAATTAATGCCTCTCGATTAATGTATTTGAAGCATGTGATTTTATTTTATCCATAAAATATTTATTTATACTTATTTTTACAAGCAAACTGTCTAATATATAGGTGCTTTGATCAAGCAAATATTGAAGACCTCTGGCCTAGTGGTCATGATCGCGAACTGAAAGCCGGAGGTTGCTTCAGTTGATTCGGGAATTCGAGTCCTAATGAAACTGAAGATCCACAATGTAGTGAGGCTGATGCATGTGAAAGGTGTGAAGGCTCCAAGTCCTTCAGTTGGTGTAGTGTGGAAGATTATAATCGAGGATTCTACTTTTCTTATTAACGGCAGATTATTGGGTTGCATAAAGTGAAACCGAGTTCAATAAGCTTTTAGTGACAAAATCCGAAACGAATGTATACTCTTAGGTCACTTTACACTTGCTCACATCTATCATATATACATTCTATAACAACAACAAAAATAATAAAATAAAAAATAATAATAAATAAATAAATAAATAAAAATGATGCACCAAGAAGGAGTTATCCGATGAAAACAAAAATTGGTAATAGGATAATTAAGTACAATATAGAAAATGATTAAAATTTCAGAAAAATTGAATGATTTAATTCAGAGTTACATTGTTACAAAGTAACGAGCTCAATAAGTTGTTGACCCACCTCTAGTCTGGATGCAAGCTGCCACACGACGTGGCATAGAGTGATAAAGCTGCCTGATGGTCTCCTGCGGTATTTCTTGCCAAATTTGCTCCAATTGTCGGTCATCAACATTCCCTGGTAGTATGCAGTAGCCTTCCCATCATATCCCAGACATGCTCGATTGGAGAGAGATCTGGCTGGCCAAGGATGTGTTTGACAAGCTGTAAGTCAGTTCATAGCAACCCGTGCCTTATGTGGTCTGGCATTATCTTGCTGAAAAATAAGGGCAGGGTACTGCAAAAGGAACGATAGCAATACAGGTCTCAGAATGTCGTCGACGTACCGCTATGCTGTAAGTATGCCGCTAATGACGACCAAAGGGGGCCGCCTGTCAAGGGCATCCCAGACCATAACTCTTGGTTGAGGGCCTGTTGATGTGCAAAAGTAAAAACAGGATCGGCACGTTACCCTGGGAGTCTCCAGACACGTCTCCTATGATCCTCAGGACACAATTGGAAGCGGAATTCGTCGCTAATCACTATACGTCCTCATCATTCCAGCCTGATAGAGCCAAGTATCATTGTAATCTGGCACGACAGTGTGTAGGCTTGAGTGCAGATGCGTAGCGGTCGGAACGAGCGCAGATTTCGCTCTTTCAGGCATATGTGAATGGTCATAGTAGACACTCGTGAGCGGGTCGCACGTCTGATGGTTGATAACGATGAATCAGACTCTGTGACAGCTGATCTGACAATCATTCTGTCTTCCGATATGTAGGTCGACCCCTACCATCATGACGCTGAAATCTGCCATTGTCCACCCATTCTTGCAAACACCTTGTAATCACCGCATCACTTCGACCCATATGACGCGTGATTTTCCGATTAGCTCAACCTGCCTCTTTCAATCGATAGATATGATTTCTTTCAAACTCTGACAATTGCTCGTAATGAGCTCGAATCCTGTTGCGAGGCATTTTTTCAGTCGTTGAAAGGCATCCCACATCGTAATGTTCCAGAAAATTTGACCATCAAACTGAGATTCGCCGCTTATGTACACCTGCTAAGTGCGCAGTCGCGATGCGCTGTATCTCCCGTTATTCATTCATTGTCATCCAGTGGACACCAAATTTGATTCATTTATATGTTCAGTCCAAATGTTTTTGCATACGAAATTTCATTACAATCGGGCAACTCCAAATTGGTCCGTCGTTTTTTTTGTTGTTGTTATGCGCAATAAATTTCATTCTAAACCTTAATTCCCTTTTATTCCTCGTCTGAATGGTGGTATAAAACAACGGTGCTTTACTTTATTACTAAATTACTTAATTTCGAAACACGTTATCATTATTTGGTAATCCCCTAACTGAAGGGTTGTAGAATATTTTATTCCATGTCGAAAAATATGACAAAGATTGCTTTCAAGAAATAGAATTAACAATCTTATTTTGAGTTATACGCTCAAAAAGTACCTGTTTTTGACAACATATAGTGCTTTTAAAGCGGTTGTTTGTATTGTGTGGTATCATCTGCTAAACGGTGCCAAAACAAATGTGACACTGATTTATTGGCTAGTTTCGATTTGGAAGCTATTTGTTGCCAAATCGAAATTTGATTGCTCTTTGGTCTAGTTGTCATGGTCGGTGAGACATGGATTCATCAATATGTACTGGAAACCACAGAACAATAAGACAGTAGATTGCTCCCGGAGAAAGAAGATGGTCTCTCATAGGCTGGAAAAGTTATGGCCATGATCTTTTCGTTTGTGTAGGGCGTCATGCTCATAGACATTTCAAGAAAACGAATCAATCGATAATACTTCAGTGAGTTACCTCATTCTTAAGGTGGATACTTTCGAAATCATCTTAGAATGTCTTTTGTATCGAATGGGAGCAAGTGACAATATTTCCGAGGAAAAACTCTTCATTATTCAGACATGTAGAATCCAATAGCTCTTCACTGTTCCATTTGTTTCAATAAATGTATTAATTTTTATGTAAAATATGTCTCTGAGCCAATCTTTTTAAAAATCATCTCACCTGTACATGAGTTCAGTTTTCTGTTTATTTATTTGTATATGAGTGAATAAATATTTTGTCTTGAGAAAAAGAAATTCTTTCTTTTCCCCTGTTTTCTTCGAGTCAAATTAAACCAGCATTTAATGTATAAATTTAGTGTTTTACAAATGTAATACGTACCATTTACTTATCGAAAAATTCTAGAATTCACAGTCATGTACTTGACACAAAAGATTTACATTGAAAGTAACTGGTTCCATTTTATTTTAAAAATAAATGAATAATTTACATTGAATTGGAAAAAAAGTTTGATTTTTTTTTTTTTTTTAAATATTCATTGCAGTGATGTTTAGGTATAAAAAATGTATGCGATTAAAACAGAAAAGAGAAAAAGGTTCATTTTTTTTTTTTTTCTTAATTTTAATGAATTTCGAATAAAATGAAATGAAAGAAATGAAGTAGAGATTTACAAACTTACAAGAGTGAAAAAGCAACGTATTCAAGCAAAAATAGAATTTTCGTACTAGATAAATAATTTTCTAATTTTTAGCTGGTATTGTCTCTATGACGTAGAATTTTGAATTAGGAAAAATATATGTAAATGGTATCAATCCCTTCGAGTCAAACGGTTTTTGCAAAAAAAAAAATAATCCCACGGTGCTGTGTACTGAGTAAAAATTAGTCTTACATAACTTTGTCTTTAAAATTTAGATGTATTTTATAAATTCTCCATTTTTCAAAATTTTCACGGATAAAATAAAGAATCTGTTTAGCATTAAGAGATAAACCATGGAATATATTTATAGGAGAAAAAAAGTAATTAAAGTACAAGTAAAAAATATAACAAAATATGCTGTTCTCTTTCTCTTTACGATCGTGTAATTAGAATACTAGATAATTTTAGTACCTGAAAAACTGCGCTGAGTTTAAATCTTGTTCTTTAAACACACAGTTTTAAAACGCACTGCAATAGTTCTTACGAAAATTGAAGTATCCGGTTTCAAGTATTACTAATAGAACAACTTTTTCTCAAATATGTTGCCAATTGAAGTAATCAATATGATACGCTATTCCGAGAACACATTTCGTACCACAGAAAATTTTCCTTTGACGTGGAAGGGCTGATTTTGATATGAAAAAAAAAATAATAATAATAATAATAATAATAAATAAATAAATAAATAAAATCAATGAAACTTAGCAGAAATAAAATGTTTGTAAAAAGTAAAGTGAGTTTCAATATTCTTTTGAAAACTGAAGCACAAACCGTGTTACTAAAGCGATTTGCAAGGATCTTAGTTTGCATTGATCAACAATAAAAATTTTTTGTTTTAGTGGTGCTGCCATCTATTTTCTGTTATGTTGATCATTCTTCAATCAAAATTAGTTTAAAAATAAACACATTGCTTAGAAGTTTTCAATTTAGAAAGCATAACATTGACAAAATAAATATCATTTAAAAATAACTAAGAAAGCTTAAGATTTTCTTAAACTGTCAATTTATTAAAAATATTTCTTAACATTTTAATTATTAATTCTACGTCACAAGAAACCCCTTTAAAAAATGAAATAACCTTTTTCACACGTTTTTTCAGATGTACGAGGAATCCAAATTATTTTAAGTATTAAATTATCTTACTTTATAAATCCATGTATCTCTATTGTCTAATATAACTCATACATAAATATATTAATACGTTCTTACTATTTCTTACTATTTCAGAATTTATGCTTTATTTGAGAAGTTTTTTGTGAAAAAAACTGTTGAAATACGTCTGGCTAAAATCAATTTATATTGTTATATGAGCTCATTAACATATATAGCTGAAGTAGATGACTTAACGAAATAAAATGTTCAGTGAAAATTAATCCTAAGTTAAACTTTGAACCAATTTTTATTTTTATAAAAGTTCATGAAACATATTTGATAATAAAAAAAATAATAAAAGATAAAAGAAATCTGTAAAATTAATTTTTATAGTATTTTTTTAGGCTACTGTATAGTATTATAAATATGAATCAGAGGGGTCAAAATAAATTCTTAAATTTTAGTGATAGTTTTATTAAGATTGATAACAGATGGCAGCACGGAATGAATTTGAAATTTATTAATTACATCGAAAATTCAACAGATGGCAGCACATTCTGCATTCTCATAATATTAAAGAAATATTTTCAGTGCGAAAATTTTTTCATATTTTCGAATCGTTATGTTTAACTAAAATTTTAATTTTTCAAACAAACAAATGTAAAAAAGCAAAATGAATTTTTTTTTTTTGCGTGGAATAAATTCACTTCATTCAACAATTATTTTATCAACAATTTTATTTTTAATTTACATTTCATTTATCAACTTTCAAAAATCTATGAGGAGATATTTAATAAAAAGAAAAAAAAAGTCTCATTATTTTAATCAATATCAACTATACATTATGTCCAACAGTTTGATTAAATTCATATTCCTTTTCTTACAAATGTTAAGAATTTCTGAATTTTCAAAAGGTAACTAAAATTTCGAATTCTATTAAGGAAGGCTTGATATTTCCATTATGATACTCCAGGAACTATCACAAAAATGATGATCTTGATCAATACATTAAAAAAAATGCTCAGATTAAAATACTGTAAATATAAGTTGACAGAGTTTATTTTGTGTCATAATGTATTGGCTCAAAATGTTTTACCAATTTTTATTTTACCAATTTTATTAATAAATTTTATAAATATAATTAGACAACACATCGCAGCAAATAATACTTCAAAAAATATTTTTTAATTACATCGAGTTTTATATAATATTTAAGTTTCTCGATACAAAATTTTTTCAAGATATATTTTGAAAGATTATTGAGGAATCACTGTGTGTGTGATATAAAATAAGGAGTCATAACTTTAAACATGGATAAACTATTTGCATAAGAGATTAATTTAAAATTAAGAAGAGCATTCTATAAAAGTTCGTAAATTAATAATTTGTAAATTTACTACGATATATGAACGTATGTGATTATTAATTTCGATCTGAGAAGTAATACGAGGGAACAGGCGAGTTATTTTCTTTTCTCTTTCATCGGTTACCATGGCAGCGACTAATATACTATCGTCACTGTATTTATTTTCAACACTTCAGGTGAGGTCTATCTTCCTTTGTGTTTGGACGTGCTTTATGCTAAAAGTAAAGCCTATTTTAAATATCTATTTATGACGTGTTTCTTTTTTTCAAAATAATATTTTTTTTTAAAGTGAAAGTAAAAAGTTATTAAAATATATCCTTATAAAATATTAATATAATACCTACGCGTATACAAATTAATTTAATTTAAAAAGTTCGAAAGAGTTGTTTAGCTCCATTGTATAAAGACGTAAGAAAATTAAATGTTTTTAATTACATGTTAACAATATTTATAAAATGCTATACAGATTTAAACAAATATTTTAGTGATGAAGATTTGGAAAGAAAAAAAAAAAAAGAAAATGAAAATAAAATTAAAATTTTCTTTTTAAATAAAAATAAATTTACAAAAAAAAAAAAAAATAAAAAAAAAAAAAAAAAAAAAAAAAGATGTCCATTCGCAACTGTTGTTACCATAGTTACTGACGCCAGTGGGGGAAATCTGTGCCCTTGAAGGGCCTATTATAAAGTAACAGACTACGGGCTACCACAGTCACCATATGAAACATAACCTAAATATTTGGAAAAATAAACACTTCAAACAGAATTTGTAAAGACAAATCAAGTCTATGCATATTCTTTTCTCAGTAATCCATCGTCTAAGACAGGGGTCGGCCAACTCTTTTTGGAATGGACTCAACCTATCGTAAAAGTTTTAGGCTGAATGGTTCAGGTGACAAAATCGAAGATATTTACATGGACAATTCTATCCATATTGTAAAAAAAATTACCTCAATTTTCCCCGGAAGTGATATTTTTACATAATATTTTATATACAAATGATGATTTATATACATATGATAACACGATAAATGAACAGGTTAAATTTTATACTAATGCGACGATTGTTATATAATTGTTTTTTTCTGGGAAAATGTTTCGTCGTAACATTGTTTGAAATTAGTACTTCTGTGTTGTTGGGTTATTCTGGAACTTCTTTTTACTTTATGGTAAAAGTTTTATGGTATTACTTAAAAAAAAAATGGAATTGTGAACCATTTTGACAAAATTCAAAATTATGAAGGGTGTGACGTTGAATTATTCGCGATTTTCTCTTCACTTAACTCGGGGCCATTTTGTTAATTTGAATTGTGTAAAATTCTAACTCCTTTCCAGCCAAAATGAAAAGTGATTAAATAAATGCAGTGTAAATAAAGTGTAAATGATGCAAATTAGATGAAAATTAGAATTGTAGTGAATTGAATTAAAGATAGTGATATATGAGTGAAGTAGAATGAAAGAAAAGAGAAGGGAGAAAGAAGATAACGACAAACCGATGTATAATTGTAGAAAGGAATGAATCATCGTAATTAATCGTTTCGATCGAAACGACTCCTAGTTAAAGTACGAAAATTCGAATTTGCTATAACCGAGATGTGCTTGATACAGAACGAGTGATTTGGGAACATTAGATTTTATTATTAGAATATATGCTAAGATTGATTGAGTTAATAGGGATTCGAGAGAGAGAGAGATCTCGGATATTCTAAATTAACTGCATTGTTTTCCTGTTGCGCTCCTTCATTTGAACTTATTAGCTTTTTAAATAGACTTTAAGATGGGTGTGATTAAGATACATCACATTTTGCATCGGTAAAATTGTTTTCAAATGGTTCTCTGTTAATAATTATCTGTATTGCAATTTTACGTGTTTCATTTTCGAAAATATTCTTTCATATAGTGAATACTCCCAAACACAGATATAAATCGCAAGCATATGATTTTAATTGGTCGTATTTATCATCCGAAAGATATTTATAGAATTAGGTTAAATCTGTTTTTTTTTTTTAAATATCATTGTCAGTATATCATTACTTTGCAAATCATTCGCTTCCAATTGAAGGAAGGATGGAAAGTCATCAATTATTCAACCAAATATATTACGAAGTATGGAAATGTCTTTAATACTTACGGCTCCCGTCTACTAATGATTTTGATTTCGTCAGTTTAATGTTAATCCTATGAAACGTTGTCTGTCTTCGTGTCTGTCTAATTGAATGCAAAAAAGTGCATCTGAAAGAGCAAAAAATGATGAAAACTTCTGTGGAATTACTTTTTCCCTCCAATTCTTAAAAATATTTTAAAGACCGGAAAACTTGCAAACGAAAAATTAAAATAGGGGTAAAAATATTTTTAAAAATTTGGAGGAAAAAATTAATTCCGCAGAAGCCCTCATAATTTTTTACTTTTTTGCATGCACTTTATTGCATTCAAGTTGATCAAACAGGAAAAAACAAGCGAAGGAAAGTCGAAGTTCCATAGGATTAATATTATGTCCACGAATCTAAAATGGCCGGTAGACGGGAGCCTTAAATCAAGATCCGAAAACGCTGCTGTAATTTTTCTTGTAATTTTTTCATGCAAAAACAATATTAAACTTGTGACGATGGGCTATTTGCGGTTTTCTCTTCTCTAATTTGGGGGACTTTATTGTAATTGGAATAGCACAAAATTCCGACTCCTTACCATCCAAATGGAACGTGATTAGATAAATCAGATGAAGACAAGAAGTGCAGTGAATTGAATTAATTATAGTGATATACAAGCGAAATACAGTTGAAAGGAAAGAGAAGCGAGATTGATGATAACAAGTTGATAGAGTTTTGTAAGTTAAATGAAGTAAATTATCGTAATTAATCGCTTGTAGCAAAATTAGTTAGAAGTGACTCCTGATTAGAGTAATGGGAGTCGAATCTGCTTTGTTCAAGATGTGTCTCATTCGGTGCGAGTGAGTTGGTGAACTAAGTCTTTATTGTTAAATTCTGAGCTGCTTCACAAGAGAAAGCAACTTTACATATATTCTTAGAAGATAGTTACCAAACTGTGTTTTATTTTCTCTGACGTTTCTTTAATTGGATTTATGACTCTTATTGACTATATTTAACTTTATAAGATCTGTTGTGCTAAATGATCACACACACACAAATACAAGGCCGTTGTTATAAGCCACGGACCAGATCAAAAAGAGAAGTGGATCAGGAATTTGCTCGCAAACCATCCAATGTGACGTCAAAATAGAGTTGCTAAACCCTTACTCTATTGTGACGTTGACTGAAAATTTACATATTTTAATTTTTTTTCAGAACCATATAATTAAGTACCTGGAACTTGTTTTTTGCCAATGAAAACTCATTTGTTGTTTCATAAGTATAAAATATGTATATGTGTGTCGTAAATTTTTAATAAACAAGTAATGTAAAAAAAATAAATAAAGTCAATTCCTACTTAGGTCAACAAAGAAAAAGTTTATTTTAGTTTCTTTTTATTAAATAATTACAATTAATATAAATATTTATATATATGTGAGAGAATCACAATATTAAATAGCGAAAGAAATTTTTTTCCAGTAATCTACACGCTTCGTCACAGACGGTATTTATTCCTAAATTTATATCCTGCTAAATATCTTATTTTAAGAAAAAGTTTTTCTCTCAAATAAAACTAAAATTAATTATATGAAAATCAAATACAAAAATTTTATGCTTCGAAGAGATTCGATTCGAAGGCATGAAGATTCTACGCCGATGCTCTACCAACTTTGCAGGACAAAAGACATAGTAGAAGCATTGGCTTGTTTCTTAATTCATCCGGTAAATTATATGAGTGGATGCATTTTAGCCCAACCAGTCTTGGCGTCAGGAATTATTTGGTGGTATTTCGCCAAATGGGACTACCCTGGTCCGGACTTAACGTTCAGCCAAAAAAATCGCCAAGTTTGACAATTGTTGAAATAACGCCACGTGGTTGGGCTAAACTGCATTTTAACCAATTAAATTTAATTAAATGAATTAATATTTGGGAAACTGTATTAACGTCGAGTATCATCCACTACAAGTTTAAAAAAATATATTTGAATTTGAGTGAATGAATAAAAAGTATTTTATTAACGATTGAAAATTTGAAGAAGATATTTATAGAGAGAGTGTGAACTAAAATAGTAGGAATTTAATAAAAAATAACACGCTGCGATACAAGTATTTAAAGTGTTAAAAACAAGCAGACTTTCAAGAAGTTTCCAACAGTATGGGTTTGAACCTATCCTTGAATTTAATGCCCGATATCAGTCATTTAACAATACATCTGAATTCTCGAATGGTTATTATGTCACAGCGACATCCATTAAATTACGTTTAATTTAATCATATAAGCGGGATGATTAGGATTATGCAACTTCATTAACACTCAGAAGCTATTAATAAAGCTGTCTCTTTCGGATTCATTAATTTCCGACTCTGGTTCAGGTCTAAAATTCGCTGCTGAGAAGCAGGGATTAATGTCTGGCATGAGAAGAATCATCAGCGAACTCTTCCAGAAGTATTAAGTGTCGGTACTGAAAGAACACACAATTCACGTTGCCAGAAAAGAATTATATGAAGCTAGAAGAACATTACAAGGAAATATTTTTTTCAAAAATCGTTCTTCGATAGATTTTTGATTCGCCAAGAATTACTTAATTCCACTATCAGATTTGAGTGTATTTAAAGATTGAAGAATGGGGGGAAAGCCATTTAGTAGTATGTTCTTTCTTACAACGTTTTTCTGTATTTCACTTGGGGGGGGTTGTCGGTGTGTCATCAAATGTTCGATCGTTAATTTAACCAACTTCCCATTAAGCTAGAGCTCTGAAACCTTGGGAATAGTTCTTACTCGCCTAACAATGCAATATTTAGACATTTGCGACAAGTTTTAACTAATATTTCAATAATTTTTTTTATTAACATAATTAGTGTAGTAACCTGGCACCATCCATGAAAGATATATTTAATTACGCAGAGAGAGTGATCTTAAAGAGAGAGATATTAGGTATTTTACAAAGTTTTAACTAATATTTCAATAATTTTTTTTAATAAACTTTGCCACCATTTAAAAACGTTGTTTTAAAAAACGTTGGTTTTTTTTTTTTTTTTTTTTTTTAATTTTTTTATTTTTTTTTTTTTGAGGTTTTCAAAATATTATAGGGGTGAATTATTAATATTTTTTTTTTTTTTTTTTTTTTTATCTCCAATTATTTTAAATGCATT
>BMAW01130140.1:478392-492322 GCA_019974015.1 Nephila pilipes | reverse complement strand
GTTACCATAGTTACTGACGCCAGTGGGGGAAATCTGTGCCCTTGAAGAGCCTATTATAAAGTAACAGACTATGGGCTACCACAGTCACCATATGAAACATAACCTAAATATTTGCAAAAATAAACACTTCAAACAGAATTTGTAAAGACAAATCAAGTCTATGCATATTCTTTTCTCAGTAATCCATCGTCTAAGACAGGGGTCGGCCAACTCTTTTTGGAATGGACTCAACCTATCGTAAAAGTTTTAGGCTGAATGGTTCAGGTGACAAAATCGAAGATATTTACATGGACAATTCTATCCATATTGTAACAAAAACTACCTCAATTTTCCCCGGAAGTGATATTTTTACATAATATTTTATATACAAATGATGATTTATATACATATGATGACACGACAAATGAACAGGTTAAATTTTATACTAATGCGACGATTGTTATATAATTGTTTTTTTCTGAGAAAATGTTTCGTCATAACATTGTTTGAAATTAGTACTTCTGTGTTGTTGGGTTATTCTGGAACTTCTTTTTACTTTATGGTAAAAGTTTTATGGTATTACTAAAAAAAAAATGGAATTGTGAACCATTATGACAAAATTCAAAATTATGAAGGGTGTGACGTTGAATTATTCGCGATTTTCTCTTCACTTAACTCGGGGCCATTTTGTTAATTTGAATTGTGTAAAATTCTAACTCCTTTCCAGCCAAAATGAAAAGTGATTAAATAAATGCAGTGTAAATAAAGTGTAAATGATGCAAATTAGATGAAAATTAGAATTGTAGTGAATTGAATTAAAGATAGTGATATATGAGTGAAGTAGAATGAAAGAAAAGAGAAGGGAGAAAGAAGATAACGACAAACCGATGTATAATTGTAGAAAGGAATGAATCATCGTAATTAATCGTTTCGATCGAAACGACTCCTTGTTGAAGTACGAAAATTCGAATTTGCTATAACCGAGATGTGCTTGATACAGAACGAGTGATTTGGGAACATAAGATTTTATTATTAGAATATATGCTAAGATTGATTGAGTTAATAGGGATTCGAGAGAGAGAGAGAGAGATCTCGGATATTCTACATTAACTGCATTGTTTTCCTGTTGCGCTCCTTCATTTGAACTTATTAGCTTTTTAAATAGACTTTAAGATGGGTGTGATTAAGATACATCACATTTTGCATCGGTAAAATTGTTTTCAAATGGTTCTCTGTTAATAATTATCTGTATTGCAATTTTACGTGTTTCATTTTCGAAAATATTCTTTCATATAGTGAATACTCCCAAACACAGATATAAATCGCAAGCATATGATTTTAATTGGTCGTATTTATCATCCGAAAGATATTTATAGAATTAGGTTAAATCTGTTTTTTTTAAAATATCATTGTCAGTATATCATTACTTTGCAAATCATTCGCTTCCAATTGAAGGAACGATGGAAAGTCATCAATTATTCAACCAAATATATTACGAAGTATGGAAATGTCTTTAATACTTACGGCTCCCGTCTACTAATGATTTTGATTTCGTCAGTTTAATGTTAATCCTATGAAACGTTGACTTTCTTTCTCGTGTCTGTCTAATTGAATGCAAAAAAGTGCATCTGAAAGAGCAAAAAATGATGAAAGCTTCTGTGGAATTACTTTTTTCCTCCAATTCTTAAAAATATTTTAAAGACCGGAAAACTCGCAAACGAAAAATTAAAATAGGGGTAAAAATATTTTTAAAAATTTGGAGGAAAAAATTAATTCCGCAGAAGCCCTCATAATTTTTTACTTTTTTGCATGCACTTTATTGCATTCAAGTTGATCAAACAGGAAAAACAAGCGAAGGAAAGTCGAAGTTCCATAGGATTAATATTATGTCCACGAATTTAAAATGGCCGGTAGACGGGAGCCTTAAATCAAGATCCGAAAACGCTGCTGTAATTTTTCTTGTAATTTTTTCATGCAAAAACAATATTAAACTTGTGACGATGGGCTATTTGCGGTTTTCTCTTCTCTAATTTGGGGGACTTTATTGTAATTGGAATAGCAAAAAATTCCGACTCCTTACCATCCAAATGGAACGTGATTAGATAAATCAGATGAAGACAAGAAGTGCAGTGAATTGAATTAATTATAGTGATATACAAGCGAAATACAGTTGAAAGGAAAGAGAAGCGAGATTGATGATAACAACAAGTTGATAGAGTTTTGTAAGTTAAATGAAGTAAATTATCGTAATTAATCGCTTGTAGCAAAATTAGTTAGAAGTGACTCCTGATTAGAATAATGGGAGTCGAATCTGCTTTGTTCAAGATGTGTCTCATTCGGTGCGAGTGAGTTGGTGAACTAAGTCTTTATTGTTAAATTCTGAGCTGCTTCACAAGAGAAAGCAACTTTACATATATTCTTAGAAGATAGTTACCAAACTGTGTTTTATTTTCTCTGACGTTTCTTTAATTGGATTTATGACTCTTATTGACTATATTTAACTATATAAGATCTGTTGTGCTAAATGATCACACACACACAAATACAAGGCCGTTGTTATAAGCCACGGACCAGATCAAAAAGAGACGTGGATCAGGAATTTGCTCGCAAACCATCCAATGTGACGTCAAAATAGAGTTGCTAAACCCTTACTCTATTGTGACTTTGACTGAAAATTTACATATTTTAATTTTTTTTCAGAACCATATAATTAAGTACCTGGAACTTGTTTTTTGCCAATGAAAACTCATTTGTTGTTTCATAAGTATAAAATATGTATATGTGTGTCGTAAATTTTTAATAAACAAGTAATGTAAAAAAAAAAAAATAAAGTCAATTCCTACTTAGGTCAACAAAGAAAAAGTTTATTTTAGTTTCTTTTTATTAAATAATTACAATTAATATAAATATTTATATATATGTGAGAGAATCACAATATTAAATAGCGAAAGAAATTTTTTTCCAGTAATCTACACGCTTCGTCACAGAAGGTATTTATTACTAAATTTATATCCTGCTAAATATCTTATTTTAAGAAAAAGTTTTTCTCTCAAATAAAACTAAAATTAATTATATGAAAATCAAATACAAAAATTTTATGCTTCGAAGAGATTCGATTCGAAGGCATAAAGATTCTACGCCGATGCTCTACCAACTTTGCAGGACAAAAGACATAGTAGAAGCATTGGCTTGTTTCTTAATTCATCCGGTAAATTATATGAGGGGATGCATTTTAGCCCAACCAGTCTTGGCGTCAGGAATTATTTGGTGGTATTTCGCCAAATGGGACTACCCTGGTCCGGACTTAACGTTCAGCCAAAAAAATCGCCAAGTTTGACAATTGTTGAAATAACGCCACGTGGTTGGGCTAAACTGCATTTTAACCAATTAAATTTAATTAAATGAATTAATATTTGGGGGAAACTGTATTAACGTCGAGTATCATCCACTACAAGTTTAAAAAAATATATTTGAATTTGAGTGAATGAATAAAAAGTATTTTATTAACGATTGAAAATGTGAAGAAGATATTTATAGAGAGAGTGTGAACTAAAATAGTAGGAATTTAATAAAAAATAACACGCTGCGATACAAGTATTTAAAGTATTAAAAACAAACAGACTTTCAAGAAGTTTCCAACAGTATGGGTTTGAACCTATCCTTGAATTTAATGCCCGATATCAGTCATTTAACAATACATCTGAATTCTCGAATGGTTATTATGTCACAGCGACATCCATTAAATTAAGTTTAATTTAATCATATAAGCGGGATGATTAGGATTATGCAACTTCATTAACACTCAGAAGCTATTAATAAAGCTGTCTCTTTCGGATTCATTAATTTCCGACACTGGTTCAGGTCTAAAATTCGCTGCTGAGAAGCAGGGATTAATGTCTGGCATGAGAAGAATCATCAGCGAACTCTTCCAGAAGTATTAAGTGTCGGTACTGAAAGAACACACAATTCACGTTGCCAGAAAAGAATTATATGAAGCTAGAAGAACATTACAAGGAAATATTTTTTTCAAAAATCATTCTTCGATAGATTTTTGATTCGCCAAGAATTACTTAATTCCACTATCAGATTTGAGTGTATTTAAAGATTGAAGAATGGGGGGAAAGCCATTTAGTAGTATGTTCTTTCTTACAACGTTTTTCTGTATTTCACTTGGGGTGTGTATCGGTGTGTCATCAAATGTTCGATCGTTAATTTAACCAACTTCCCATTAGCTAGAGCTCTGAAACCTTGGAATAGTTCTTACTCGCCTAATAATGCAATATTTTTGCGACAAGTTTTAACTAATATTTCAATATTTTTTTTTATTAACATAATTAGTGTAGTAACCTGGCACCATCCATGAAAGATATATTTAATTACGCAGAGAGAGTGATCTTAAAGAGAGAGATATTAGGTATTTTACAAAGTTTTAACTAATATTTCAATAATTTTTTTTAATAAACTTTGCCACCATTTAAAAACGTTGTTTTAAAAAACGTTGGTTTTTTTTTTTTTTTTTTTTTTTAATTTTTTTATTTTTTTTTTTTTGAGGTTTTCAAAATATTATAGGGGTGAATTATTAATATTTTTTTTTTTTTTTTTTTTTTTATCTCCAATTATTTTAAATGCATTCTGTTGCGGTTAACACTCTGTAGTGGGGGTGCATGATTACTAAACACAGATTGAGGGAACCGTAAGTTTCAGTATTAATATGTGGTTGGTTCAAAAAATACTGGTATTTGAAGACAGATGGCATCATTAAGGTAAATAGTTGTTACCATTAGGTTCTGCCATCTATTACACGGAGCCAAAACAAATTTGACATAACTGAGACTTAGACAGTTGTCTGATGAGTCGTGATGCTTTCTAAAATCAAACTATTTTCTAAACTATGGGAGTCATCTCTTGAATTTTCTGTGGAATTATTGATTGACCCTTGAAAAAATTGAGTGAAAAATCAAATTGCTCTCTCTCTCTCTCTCGAATATCTTTTAACTAGTCAAGCCTACATTATGCTCTAATAAAAAAGTTTTAACTTACCAAATCCCTCGTTCTGATTCAAACATTTCTCGCTAATTGCCAATATTCCTCATAGTACTTTAACTAAGATTTGCGTCAATCCAAAAGATTAACTGCAATGCTTTAATCCAATTTACAAATACCTATCAGCCTGTCGTTATCCTCTATCTCCCTTTCCTTTCAACTTTATTTCATTTATACATCACCATCTCTAATTCAATTCACTGCACTTTTTCTTTCACCTAATTTACTCAATTACTTTCATTTTGGTTTTGGAAGAAATTCAAAATTTATGTAATTCAAATCGATAAAAGCCCCGAGGTTATTGAAGGGGAAATAATGACGAATAGTCTAGTGTCATAGCTTTTCAATAATTATTTGATCTTCTTTTTGCAAGGATTTTTGTAATAATTTCATTTATGCATTTTCATCGTCTGATGTTTATCGAATGCACGGAGGGGGAGAGAGTTGACCGAAGAGGGACGGCGGATGTTCCGAACCCTTGACCAGTAGGTCCAATGAAAAGTTAACCGGTCACTTTTTGAGGTGCCTTTATCAACCAGGCTAAAAGTAACGTCTCTCTCGAACTAATTATTAAGGCGTTTTAACTTCTTGCGTTGTTGTTGAAGAAAGCCGCTGCATATTTATTAAAATCATGACCATCATATTAACAACCAAATAATGTTTTATTTCACTGAAAAATCTTAAAAATAGATATTACAATTTTATTGAGTCATGCGAAAGAATCTTAAAAATAACCGGGACAGAGGAAGAAAAAAAAAAAAATGGAGTAACACTGGTTAAGTATATAACGGTGTTCTCGCACAGCCATGAGGAAGAAGAGAGATGTAACAGGTTCTCACGCCAATCACTGTTTGACTAACCTCTGGGGCTAATTTATTACAATGCTTGATATAAGAACCTCGCCTTGTGAGGGAACCGTGATACATGTAAATTAGCTTTACTATATGAAAAGAAGTGTAGTGAATAAAAGAGGAGTAAAGGGAGAAAAGAGATTTGTAAGATATTGAATCAATGACCACTGTGAGGTAAAATATTTTAACCGTTTATACCGGACTCTGATCCCGTTTCTGGCAGTCCATTGGGATCGAAACCAGTTTATCCAAGGCTACGGTTTGGAGTTATTAAGGTAAGTAGAATAATCTATCATAAATTTTGATTGAAGAGGCGATTAACTAAATTACCCACACTATTAATATAACTTGATTTAGCTTTTTTAGAAGTGAATTAAATGGTTAAAGGTATTTGGCTGATTATTATTCCGTTATTATGTATCTTGATAACAACAACAACGAAGACACTTATTTACAAAGTGCGTATAATTTTCTTAAGAGGAATAACTACCAACCATCATGTTGAATTCACGCTGATTTACCTTAGAGAACGACGATTTGGATACCATTTAGTTTCGTGAAATATTTCTTTGCAACTTTATGACATGGATTATTTGCAAAACTTCCCTTAACTAACATCCAGATATTTTTTCTGACTTTGCATTTAAAATTCCAGTTCCTTTCCTACCAAATAAAACGTTGCTATGCAAACTGCGTAAATTGCAGAAATTCAGTGAATAGGTAAATCCCAGTGACACAGAAAAACTGCAGATAGATAGAAAGGTTAAGGGGTTAATAGAAATATTACGGTAGTTGAAAGATAGAAAAGGTGTTTAGGCTCTGAAAAGGCCTCGAGTCTGTGTGATCTATAGAGACAGGACCAGACACTGTCAAGTCTAAGTTTCTTCATTGTGGATTAACTCGCATCGTCTTCCGGTAAGAGAATTCTTTGATATTTTATAGAAGTGTTTAATATCCCGCGGAGGGGCAGTGAATTAGTGGAGAGCATTCGCCCTCTTAGAGAAACAATAAATAATAATTTGAAAAAAGGAATTGAGTACATCTTGAACTGTTTCTGAGTAGCTATTTTAACTACTTTATGTGTGCTTAGAATTAAGATTGGATTAATATTTAAGATGACAGACGAATCAGAGTTAATAAAGGTACGCCACAGACTCTCAGTGGGAATTAGTGGCGTAACGACTGGGTATTTAAGGGTTGTACTTCCTTCCCTCATAAGGATTGCTGTATAACGATGTTTAAAACTGAAACGTTTTTATAATGAGTTTTTTTTAAAAAAAAATTTCTAAGAGAATTAATATTCCAGTATATCACATAAATATTTATTTTACCTTGAAAATAAACAAAATTTGAAATTATTTTTGAGATATGAGTTGAAGTAAGATACATTAATAGAAGTAATTTATAACATTGTGTTCATGCGGATGAATCAATATGCAAAATAAAATGTATCTAGATGCCACAGTAATGATTAAAACTTTACGATATTCACTCGTATTGTTACATATGCAACACAGTTTTAAAATTAATATGAATGTAGTGCAGAAAGTAAGATAAATCCAACTGAAAAAGCTACTTCCATTACGAAAATTGTTGACATATAACGTGTTGTTTAGTGGAAGTGATTGCGTAGCATGAGGCTTAACTGTATACAACATCCCATACATCATAATAAAAGGCTTTGAGCTGCCCGAACAACACTTTGACTTCCAATACATCAGATTTGACTAAAACGTCCGTTTTCTATAGAATAATATCACAAAGGCAACATATCGCGTGCCTCAACTGCGTGGGCGTTTAACCCAACTTGTTGACACCAATTTTTGCTGGCAACAAAAGGTGAAATTTGTCGAATGAAAGGGGATATTGCTTAGAAAAGGGAAGCAGTCTGGGTGCTTCAGAAAGGTACCAAAATGACTCTTGTATGCATCAATGCTATGTAACGGAACATGGTTATGGACGATATTGCTTCAGTTACATATCAATTACGTGCAAATACATTGACGACACTTAAAATAAACTAGTCATGCTTCAGTTTTTGACACAACTGATGATAAAAACTTTAATGATTCCATTACTTTTGTGTGACACATATTGTAAATTCAATATTTTTTCAAAACGTGGTGTTTTATTGTGAAAACAATAATCATTTTTTTCTCATGATAATCAAATGAAATAAAAAAATAATTACAGAAATTATGTAATTAAACATATAATTAATTGCAGTATGAAATAAAACATTTTTGAAAGATACAGAATGGAAATAGACTAATTCTATTCTAGAATTCTCAATTTTATTTTTGAAGTATGTGACTATAAATCTTACACACACACGTGTATATATATATATACTGCGTGTATGCATATATGTGTGTAGTAAAATTAAGTTAAATTTAACTAATCCAATATTAAATTATACAGCAAAATCTTTCAAGAATATTTTACAGATAAAAACAGTAACAATAACTTTAATTAAAAGAATAATTTGAACGCTTTTGAGATAAGAAAAACAAAATCTAAATTCAAAAATCTAGGAGAAAATCCAAAAAAAAAAAAAAGTGATTAATTGTAACATTTTTATCTGTGTAACGATTTGATTAAAGTACCTTTATAACGAAACACTAAATTAAAAATCAGAATTTGCATGCAATTATCAACACAAAAGTCAACGATGAGACTTCTGATATTTGTGGACATGCACAAAACTAAATTCGATTGATTAATTGACATGTTTTTTTAAACATCGTACTTAAAGAAACACAAGGACTATTGGTGACGGATCTCGTAATTTTGAACCTCGTCCAAGTGACTAGGACGGCACCTGAGCTGGCATCTCCCTCTCCTAAGTTCTACACCAAGCCAATGAGAGGACTTACAACCTCGACAGATTTAACGTGCATCAGCCCAAGCCACACGGTGGGTCTTTAATGACATCAAGGCTCAAAACCAATGACGAAAACGTCAGTTGCGAGTCCGCGACCATGATCACTAGGCTACGGCGTGAAACTTCAATTCGAAAGCAATTTGAAAATACTTTTAAATCGACATGTAATGAAAATTTTGAATTTTTTTGAAAAAGGAAAGGAGCAATCAACTAAATAAATTCAACAGATAACTATTAAAGAGATTTTATTTTAATTTTTGAATAAAGAAGCATTATCATTATTGTGAATGCTGTAACTTAAAAAATTTAACTTTCCCATCATTCCCGTCTTGATGATGTTGAACCATTGTGTACGGAAGTTATCATTTTTTCTAAAAAGAATCATTTACCGATCGCAAAGAAGTTAATACGTGAAGAAAATTATTTACCTAAATCTTATTCTTGAGCTAAAAATAAAAGTTTGTTAAAACTAGAACATTTTTTATCCTAATTTCCACAGTCAGTCATACATAAGAATTTTTATTTCTCTGCTGCAAAAACGTTTAACTATGTAAGCCCGGTTAAGGAAAATAGAAGCACTGTATTTTATGCTTTATTTAGCTCATGTTCCTGAAGTCTGAATTATCTTTATATTAACATAAACAACTACTTTCATTACTCCATGAATTTCTTCACAAAATAAAGAATCACAACACCAAATTAAACCAATATATCATTATTTTATGGATACTATTGCGACAAGATGCAGATCAGACAATCATAATATAAAACTCCAAGACTAAACTCGAAACGTCGACTAATTTTTTTTCACTAATCCTATTGTACAAAAAAAAAAAGTTTATCATCTTCCAGCAATTTTGATATCGTGAAATGATAATTCTATACAATTGTTGCTTTCTTCTTCAAATCTAAGCTATTTTGTCTATTCGAATCCTATAAAGTTCATTCCGATAGAGAGAAATAATTATCTGTAAGTGACTACATTTTTTCCTCCGATGTTTAAAAAAATTTTACGTCTGTTTTAATGATTCAATTTGCGAGTTTTTCGGTCTTTAAAAACATTTTACAATATTTTCAAAAATCGGAGAGAGAATGTATTTCCACAAAAACCTTCATTATATTGTGCTCTTTCGAATGCACTTTGTTGCATTCGGATAGATAAAACAGTCTACGTTTGAAAAGGAAAGTAGAATTCCGTAGGATTAACATTAAGTTCACGAAATCAAAATGGCCGATAGACAAGAGTGTTGAGCAAACGATTTATTTCAAAACAAATATAATTTTAGGAAAAAGGTGTAGAATTGATTCTCCAAAAGAGTTTTTAAGAAAGTTGAACATTTTGTTGGAAAATTCTTAGATTATCATGCGAGAAAATCATTTTAATTATTTTTATTCGAAGACAATTCAAGATAGATTGATAACATGAAGAGGAAAAGATGATGAGTGACGTCACTTAATAACATGTCCCTTCCTTGAATCTAACAATTACGTAATAACACTTATTAGTATTTAGAGCTTGTTTTCAATAGAATATATTTTACTAATTATATATATAATTTCTTATGGATACCACTGTAAAATATTTTCCATTAAAAAAATATCTAAAAACTGGAAATTCGCACGATATATATATAAAAAAAGTCAGTTTGAGATATTTTCAGTTAATAAAATAATTGTTTAATTTTCAGAGTAATTATGTATTTGTATTTTTCTCTTCGTAAGACCAGAATGTTTCTTAAGATAAAGAATTTACTAAAAATATTTTAATTGTTAACATATTCAGTTAAAATAAACCACGATTCATTAAATTATAACTATATTTTTGAACATTTCATTCTATTATGCAATCATTACATGAAATATTAAGTTATTGAAACAGATCTAATAATAAAAGATCAACAGCAGCAGAAACGATACATTTTATTATTTTCGTCCTATTTTTAAAAAAGATGTATCCCAAATCAAACATTCTAATCATGTATACTTATCTTTCCGAAACCGATACGCTTTGGTTGAATTTTGGCTTCAGGTGATCCATATTTTTTGCGGAGAACGCGCGTGCAAGTAACGTCACGAAGATGTAACGAATGCGCGCAAACAGTTATTTTTCAGGCCGAGCGCTATTCATGTATTCAAGGTGTATTGATATATGAGCTCAAGAAACCGTTGACAGCGAGTAAACAATTTTTGTTGATGTGTTTATTCCACAAGGGGATGAATTTACGATGCGAAAAAAAAAATGGCGCGAGATTTGTTCGAACTCGTTTTTTGAATTTTATCACTATAAACTCTTTTTTTTTTTTTTTTTTCATTCTTTCTCTTTTCTGGAGTACTATCTTTTTTTTCTTTTTCCTTTTTGGCAGAAAATATGAGAACAAGGCACTAGTACAGGGAAAGTGAAGTTCTGATAAAGGGAAAATAAGTGCACATATGCTGATTCTTAATTTTTTTTTTAAAAAAAATTATTAATCACGTTTGATGATATCAATGTTTTTCGTTTTTTTTTATAGCTGCAGAATATGCTTTATAAAAGAGTAATAAATATTTATTTATTTATTTTTACACACAGAGAGAAAAGGTGGAAAATATGCCAGATATTACCTCTTTTAAACTCGAAGTATTAGCGTAGTTATGAGAAATGACCAATGATTAGCAACACCCCTTTTTCTAATAAACTTTTAAGAGATACATAATTTAGTTAAATTGAAAGAAGCTGGTAGTAATTTCTTTGAAATTTCTTCACATTAAAATATTGACATATTTTTATTTATTGATTGATTGATTCTAACGTCGCACTTAGAAGCAACACAAGGGCTGTTGTGGTGCTCGTGAGAATGCCCAAGGAGACCAAGCTCACCCAAATTGTTTTAGAGCTACAAACCTGCCCCTCGGGAGACAATCAACCCCGCACTCAGAATTTATTCGCAAATAGAAGAAATATTTAACAGTTTTTTACAACAATAAAGGGTAACAAATAACAGTACATGTCAGAGAAAAGAACAAAAGGTAAAATATAATTCCGAACATCAAAAGAAAATAAAAGCTAACAATTTGCTTACAGAGAGTGACGTCATAGTTCTAATACTTCCATTTTTTCACATTTCTTTCTTGCATCCATTGACCTCACTATTTCCTGGAAAAAAGGATAATGTTACTATGACTCACTAGTCTTTTGGAGACTGCTTTGGTTCAAGTGGTACACACAAAATTACAATTGAAAAATTCATAAATGAAGCACGAGACAAAAATATATACAAAAAAATGGTATATAATTATGAACACACAATATGGAAAATTGAAATTTTAGAAATATAATTTTGAATCCCGATCAAGAGACAAAGACAACGCCTGAGCTGTCATCCCCCTCTTCAAACTTTTACACCACTCCAAGGGGAGGACTTGGTTTCTCCACAGAATTTAGGTGCATCAATCTCGCTAGATGGCGGAATTTGAGTGTCGTCAAGATGAGGACTTCGAAGAAATCCATTACTGTTAGAGAGACTGAGCTTTATGCATGATTAAAATAATTTCGATTTAATCCACTTTTTTCCATAATTCAATTCAAAATTCATTATAAATAAATCTATAGGGAGAATTTGTTCCATTTTGCCCTATTATTATTACTTTGGTACTGTAATATGAAGTTTGAATTGAAAATCTCTTTCAACAAATCATGCTTGTCTAAAGTGCGGCCCAAACGAAAATTATGAAAATATTTAAATTTACATATTCAGTTGGAAAGTCTGTAAAAAACAATTGCAATTGCTTAAATTTTATTCGTTAGCCCTGGAAGAAAGCATTGAAGCTTCTGATACGGCACAGTTGGCAATTTTTATAAGAGGAATCTATGAACATTATAATATCATGGAAGAAATGGTTGCTTTAGTATCGTTAAAAGACACAACCAAGTCTGTAGATTTATTCGATGAAAAGGTTTTCCTTATCTATGAAAAATTCATCAGCTATCATAACCGATGGAGTCCCTGCCATGGTTGGTAAATATAGGGGACTCGTTAAAATGGTTAATAATGAAGTCGTCGCTGCGGGCAATATGATCTTGATGGCATATCATTGTAATATATATCAGGGTAATTTATGTGGAAAAATTTTAAAAATGGAAAGTGTATTAAGCGTTGTTATAAAAACCATTAGCTTTATAAGATCAAAAGGACTTAACCATAGACAATTTGAAGAATTTCTTAAGGTAATGGGCACTGAATTTGCAGATGTTATTTATTATACAGAAGTAAGATGGTTCAGTAAGGGGGAAAAGCTCAAAAGAATTTACGAAGCTTTCTTAGTAGACTTAACAGAACATTTGAATGATTTAAATTTGAGACTTCAAAGAAAAAATCAATTTATTAGTAATATGTTCCAAACAATTACAGCGTTTGAAAGAAAATTGAAATTTTGGCTTAATCGATTAAAAGTAAAATATTTGACACATTTCAGTACTTTGGCTGCACATAAAACAGTGAGTTGCCCAAAATATGCAAAATATGATGTATTAATTTTTGATTTAATTCAAGAGTTTGAAAGAAGATTTCAAAATTTTTGAAAAATGAAGAGTATTTCAACTTATTTTCTACATTATTTTCTCTATAAATAAATAAATTATCTTCAATTCTTCAAATGGAATGCAGTGAACTGCAAAGTGACTTTCAAGTGAAAGAAAAATTTGGGAATGTTTCTTTACTGGAGTTTATAAAGATTATCTACGCCGCAATAAATATCCTATTTTTCACAATCATGCTTTATTAATGTCTTCAGCCTTTGGCAGTACTTATATTTGTGAACAATTATTTTCAAGAATGAAGCTTACATAAAACAAAAATAGGTCAAAGATCACTGACAAACATCTTGAAAATGCAGTAAGAATAGCTACCTCGTCTATTGAACCCGATATCGATTTGCTTGTTCAACAAATGCAAATTCATCCACCTCATTAATTCGAATTTTTTCCATCTTTAGGAAATCTAAAATAAATTAAATGAAATTTTTACAAATTTAAAACAAATATGTACTTATACATATCTAATTCTCATTTAAGAAATTATAATAAAAAGTTAATTTATTTTAATAAAACTACATAGAGTTAATTTTTATTTTAATTTGTTAAAAAATATTGTATGTGTGGCCCAGCATTTTTTTTTTTTTTTTTTTTTTTTTTTTG
>BMAW01130140.1:449987-464417 GCA_019974015.1 Nephila pilipes | reverse complement strand
ATGAAAAACGAGTTTCGTGTTCGATAAAACATTGTTTTCAATGGGTAAAATACACTCATGTAAATTTTCGCAAACAATGGATTGAACAGTACCCGGACTCTTGTACTACACAAAAGCGTTTCTCCTTGTGGTGGTTCGAGTTTAAAACGATGGTCGTACCGACACAAGAGCGGCGGAATGCTCGGTAGACACCTGTGGAAGCCTACACTCGGAAAATGTGAGTATGACAAAATGAATATAATGAAAAGATCGAGCAGAAGCTCGTGAGATTGCTGAGATGAACAGATATCATATAAGGGATTTACTGTTGGATGAAAAAGGTTTTTGCAGTGAAATTAGTGGTGCGCGATTGCTTTCGATGGAACAAAACAGAAACAGTGATGACTTCAAGTGTTTATCGCTATTTCTCCGACAACAAAAAGATTTTGCGAAAAAAGAAAAAAATTATTGGGGGAAAGAAAAAAAGAAAAAGATTTCGGAAAAGCGTTGGAACTGATTAAATATCCCTAAAGGTGATTAACAAAAGGTGTTATAGTTGATGAACAAAAATTGCAAAAAAGTAAAAAAATAAGTGCTTTTAATCATTGGAGTTATATGGATTGATGTGATTAAGAAGACGTAATGTGAATAGATCAGAGAGAAGAAGGAGGATTGTGACGTATTGGAACACCTATAACGCGTTATGTTATATGAGAGTGTACGAAGGAGCTCAGATCTATCGCAGAGAAGTCTGCTTAGAATCAGATCCAGTGATGTAGATTCATCTGCTCAGAATTACACAGAATTCCTTATTATACTAATATTGGTTTTATGGAAGTGATTTGTTAACTTCTTCCACCTTATTCATTCGTTTTGAAATAACCTCATCTCGGTATGATTGAACTGGTTAAAATTTGGTCTGATACACTAACGACGATGTTTTTGCTGAATATTAAAAAATATTTCAATAATACCGGAAGAGGTTGGGGGAGTATAGGGAGTAATTAAATCTGGTACGATTTCAAAACTCTAAGACTGAGAAACCATTTTTTCCATTTTTTAAACAAACTACAAAACGACTTTACTCCAACCTCGATAACTCAGCTGTTTCTGGTCCGATCGACTTAAAATTTTGACACGTTTCAAGCAAAGGTTAGTACTCTAGAAAGACCTGGTTACTGGTTTATTACGAGCACCATCTCTGGGTTAGTCTCGGGAGTTATTGATTGATGTGTTATAAGGTAAGGCTGATTTACATGTGTCATGAATCCTTCACAAAGCGAGATATTCATGCCAAATGTCGTATTAAAGTAAACTCGGAAATTCGTTTAACGGAAATACGTGAGAGAACTCGTTACAACACTTTATTATTATTTTTTTTTAAAAAAAAAATCTTCTTTGAACTTATTTCTTTCTTTTGTGAGTTTCGGAACTTCCCAAAGATGCTTGGTGTGAATAATTTACTTTGGCCGTGGTAGCCTAGTGGTCATGGCTTTGGATTCGTGGCCAGCGGTTTTGTTCAGTGGCGGGTTCGATCCAAGGTCACTAAAGACCCGCAGTGTAGCCAGGGCTGATGCACGTTAAATCTGTCGGGGCCCAAAGTCCTCCAGTTGCGTGGTATGGAAGTTAGGAGGGGGGTACCAGCTCAGGTGTCGTCCTTGTCACTTGAAAGAGATTCAAAATTACGAGGTCCGTCGCAAATAGCCCTCGTGTTGCTTTTAGTGCGACGTTAATAAAAATTAAACTAAAGTGATGAATTTACTTATATAGATTAATGAATGTGTAATTTTGTAACAAAATTTATAATTTCTCATGCAGTGGCGTATCCAGAAAATAATTTTGGGTGGTGTATATCGTTATTGCCATAACAGAAGCAGTTTTGTTGTTTAAAATAACCACTTGGTAAAAAGTAAATAATACGTTGTGTCAGAGCTAGTTCTGCTTAAAACTTTTCCAGTATTGACATGATTTTATCAAGTTATAAAAATTTAATAAAGGTAAAGTAAACAACATTTGAGAAAAATAATTAGGATACCATGAGAATAAAATTTGCTATTTTGGAAGGTGCTTCTTCTTTAGGGATGCACCCCTCTCATTTCATCTATAAACACTGAACCAGAGGAAATATTTCAGTGACCTTTTCTCGGGAATTAGTCCTTTTTTTCTCTTTATGATGAAAAAAAAAATTTTTTTTAAGCATGAGGAGAAAAAAAAGTTCTTAAATTTAAAATTTAGAAAGTAATAAAATAGTATGATAAAAGAATTATCCTGACATATTTCAATTTCGAGAAAAAAAAAATCTGGGGAGTGGGTGCATATGTGTCTTTGCATCATTCCCTTGGGCATGCCTCTATTCTTATAGCATTCAAAAACTTTTCAGATAATAAAAAAATTCATCAAATAAAAAAAATCTTTTAAACAAACGCTTTAGTAAAACTAGTCGTTTATGTTGTAACAAAATCAAATTTACTTATTTTTTATTCAGATAGCTAGTTGAAACATTCCGCTTCTCACGGCAGATGAATGTTTTTTTAGTAAAAAATTATAAAGTGATTAAAATATAAAAGAATTGATGGGATGGGTTATTAATGGTAAAAGTAATCATAAGAGGGGAAAAAAAGTTGTTTCATAGAATGGTAAGAATAGTTTTAAAGAAATAAAAGGAATGCAAAGTAATAAAAATTAAAACTTAGTATATCAAAATCGTTTGTCCCCCAAACATGCCAAGAACCTGAATCATTGAAGAAATAGCTTGAAGGTCTGGAAATATGAACAGTGTTCTCACAACCATCTGGAAATGCTGAATGATTTAACCCTATTTTCATTTATATTTTTTTTGAGTAGATTTCTCATTTTATACTAATTAAAATAAAACATCAATAAATAGGTAAAAAAATGTTTTAATCTTTAAAAGTAAATTTTATTTCTATCAAATAAAAGAAAGAGACGTTTTTTTTTGTCGTGATATATTTTTGAAAATTATGTTCATTATTGGTAAAAGTAGGAAAACAAATGTAACATTCACACTGACTTTCTACTTCGTGTTATGTTAGACTATAGAATAATTTACTGTAAGCATTAATCACTTTAAAAAACATAACTATAAAGCAGTGTACTATTGTTCTTCTAAATAAACACTTTTTTGGATCAAAATATGCAGGCAGCTGCAAAATTACCCATCCTCCGCCTAAAAGGCACGAAGACGAAATAACAAAAATACACCGGGGCGTATTGAGCCTCAGCCTCATTATGCGCTCGTGTTGTGACACATCAAGAGCTTGTTGAACATGGCGGGAAGTCTTTTACAACGGAGGATTTGGATTAGCAGGTGCTGTCGCACGGATTAATACCCAGCAGCTGATAATTTCCCTCGCCAGCAAGAATAAAATTTGCATTTTATTTTAAAAATAGAGGAGAGAGGGTAGATGTAGTTTGATATCTGTAGTTATAGAGAGGTAACAATGGATATGATTCTTGTAATTATAGGCTCATTGTATAAGCAAAAGTAAATTTTTTTTGAACAGATTACTTACGTTTTATTGAAAAATAAAAATAAATTTTCTGCAGGTATTATGTTACTAATATATCAACGAAGAAATTTTTATTTTTGAATAAACCTAAATTTTGCCTACAAATGCTAAATTTTGAATTATGTGGCTTCAAAATTAGAAAACCATCCAAGGAAAGTTTCGTTAGTGTATATTTTAACATTCAAAAGGGAGTTTTATCAAATATAATCAAAAATTAAGCTTTCCCTCTCAAACTCAAAAGAAAATTAATATATTGCGTATAATGTAAGTTGAATAATAATAATATATCCTTATCTATGTAATACACTATTATTTTGATAATATATCCCTTACGTATTAAGCTATAGTAGTTCGAGTTCTGAACATTTTCTTAAAAAGGCATTGTAATTTTCACATTATAGCAAAATGAAAAATTTCAACTTAATATAAAATCTCAAGAATAGTCTATTCTATGTATAACTATTTGAAAAACATATTTTAAAATTTTATGTTCATTGTTACGTAAAAGTTTGAGGTATTGTGTATTGAAAAAAAAACCCAACCTCTCATTTTTTGAGCTATTTTAGCTGCAGAAATTCATGATCTAGTAATATTAAAACAGCTGTAACTCGGTTTCTAAATACGATAGAAACAAATTTCAGTTAGATTTTCAAAAATAAAAGATTGAATTTTAATACGAGAATAAAAATAAGAAACCGATATTTTGACCAAAAACTGTGCTTTGAAGGGGAACTATTTTAAAAATATCTCTGCACCAAAGACTATTTTAGTACTAGCGCCAAATCCAAATCTTTCAAATTTCATTTCAATTCCGATGCGTTTCGAATATTTGCGAGGCCTTCAAGTTTCTTCTGAGTACGACATTAATAAAAAATCACTCAATCTATCAATTTAAGTACAATAGAACTGTTAAGGGTCCTCAGGAATGTTAAACTTCAAATTTTTTGATTTTTTAAAAAAAATTATACGTCATTTGTCATTTTATTCTAAACATTTTGATACCAACCATTTGACGATACCTGATAAACTTCAGAAGTTATTCGAACAATTGTATACATTCAAACAATTGTACAGTATGTTTTCGTAAAATGAGCATTTTTTTAAAAGGACATGCCTCGCCGAATTCAACGAATTCGTCGCGTCATCTTTCACTTTATCTTGCTAATAGGCCACATTAATTTTTTAAACATTAGAACGAATCAGAGTAGTTAGTTTGTCAAGATGAAGAACCAAAACAAAAGTCTATATTTATTGATCTAGAAATTTTACCCAAAGTCGATTGGTTCCGGTCTTTGATTTTTAAAGACTACCTCTAATCTGGTCTCTTACATTTGCAATGATGAACATCAAATATTTAGAACAATTTTAGAGAAGTGTAGTTTAAAAATATTTTGAAATTCAGGCCTATTTCTGGCAGGAGGTGGTAAACTTCGAATCTAAATATTAAAAAAAGGAATGTAGAATTATTTTTAAGTCTTTCGGAGCAAAACAAATGATAAAAAATAAAGCAAGAGAGTTGTTGGAGCAAATTGAAGGGAAATTATATCATTCTGGAATCTTTTAATACGCAAATTTCAAAACTTAATTTTACAATCGAATGTTTGTAAACTTTGTAGCAATTGTTAAATTTAAAATGCTTTTTCCTCAGTTTGAGTTTTTTTCACTTCCGCGCAAGATAATTTAAAAAACTATTATACTTAGGCATTTAAAATTTTGTAGGTATAATAAATATAATATACTCTTTAAACTGTATCTAAATTTAGTGTCATATTTTTTTATTATTTATAAAATGTAAGGAAATATTTAATTTCTTAAAATTTTGAAATATTTTACTTTTTGAAAAATACTTTTTAAAGTTTTATTTAATTTGTAAGAGGTTCACATTTAAAAAAATGATTATTCGACTTTATAAATCAACTTATTGCAAGTCGTTAGAGCCATTTGTGTGCAATATATCTTGTGCACAATGAGACTTACTCAAATTTCATAGAAGAAAATTTTATTATATTCATGGGCTCATATTATAAGAAATTAAGAATATATTTACATTACTTTACATGACTTAGAAAATTCATTTCTGTATAAAGCATGTGTAGATGTATCAAAGTAATTAATTTTAATATCAATGAATTATAGCTGTCAATGAAATTGTGTACATTTTCAGCAATCGAGAAAAATCTAACAACCCTGAAGCTTCAACTCAATTCGGATACTTGGATAACCCGAGAAAATCTAAAAAAAAATATACTTTCTCAAAAAAAAAAAAAAAAAAATAAAAAAAATTTCCAAAATAACATTTATTTGTTTTCATCCATGCAATAAAAAAAAAAACTATTTCTTCAACTTTTTTTTTTAAATTTTTGGGTCACAGTATATTACCAAAAAAGCAACCGCGATATTAACATACATTATATTTTTATCCAGGAAGTGTATGATTGAAATTACTTATAAAGAAGGATTCCAAACCTCATACAAAACTTACGAATAAAAAGTGACGAATAGTTCATGTAGAATCTATCAACATTACCTGAAATACTTTCGAATGAAATTATTCTACATCAATACCAGTTAGGCTTAGGAAAAAAAATGGAATGGGTAATGTGGTAACCCTGCTTTATGATCTTTAGTATTTTTTTGCACCAGTGTCTTTTATTTACGTAAGACACGTGCTGTTATAAATACACCGATATTAGCATAATAAACTAAACACAATTAAATAAAACATCCCCGTGTTTATGAAAAGAAGAATAGAACATTTAACTCCACGATTTCTATACCTTACAAAAGACAAACACAGTTACAGTTACTCGTCGCACATGTCTGCAACTGCAGACGATAAATTACATTTTGTGCCAGAGTTCACAGATGACACAGGGACAAGACAGTATCAAAAACACCCCCCTCGTTTTCCATAAAAGAGCGTAGGAGGGGCTTGTAATCCACCCCTACATTCGATTTATCACGATCAGGTGAAAGAGTAAGTATTATTCTTCCACTTGTGCAGGGGGTACCCTTCTAGAGTGTGGAGCACCCCCGATGTCTATAGAGTCTATTCTTGGCTTGATCCCTGTGTCTATTGTGAGACGATTCAGACTCAGGGTGTAGTTTTTCTCATGCACTCAGTCACTTTGAAGGGAATGGGTAATGTTCTGTTGGTGATATTCTCCGATTGTCCGCTTTATTGGGTGAGAGGATACAGGTTGAAGCAAGAACCCTCTCTGAAATGCATATATATATATATTTTTATTTTTGATTTATTCTGCATTTTTTATTGACGGAGTGACTTTTGATATAAGGCTGTGATTCTGCTTCCTTCTTCATTTAAAACTACCGCCATCTTTTAGTACAATATACTGGTCAACAATTACTGGACTCCAATTGATGATACATTAGAGCAAGACAAAATACTCTATTAATTCTAGAAGAAAAAAGATAAGGTCGTTCTCTCTCGAATCCCACTTAGCTCAACAATCCTAGATTATGATTGAAAATTAAGTCTCAGCTTACCAGACCACTTCTTCTTCTAATAATTCTCACTAACAGTAACTTCGTAATTGAGCAATATGACTAAGAATCACTTCTATCCAGAAGACTAATTGCGATTTTTATATCCAATTCAGTAATAACTATCAACTCGATGTTATTCTATATCCTCCATTGTTTTTCTTTCAATTTTGTTTCCTTTAAATATTATTTTCGCCAGTTCGATTCATTTTACTTCTACCTTCATCTAATTTACTTAATCATGTTACATTTAGGTTGGGAAGGTATTGTAAACTTATGTAATTCAAATTTCCATAAAGTACCCCACGGTAGTGAAGAAAATAAGCCCAACGTCACACTGTTATGATTATTGAAAATTCCATCTTAATTCATTTGATTGCAGATTTGAGTGGAAGAAGGAGACAAATAGTATCCACTCGTATAAAAGTGGAAATGTTACTATTTATTTCAATGAGTGGTCGAATGAAAGTAAATTTTAAACCTCCATTAGCTCTGTGCAATTTTACTTTAAGCAGTACAGAATTATATCAATTGATATTTACAAATTATATTTAATTTTATTGGGAATTTCTTTCTTATTTTTATTGTATCAAGAAATTAAAGAATTATTTTCTGTAAGAGAACTACTTACGAGAAGAGCAGAGGATTTTTTTTTCAGAGACTTATGTGTGATAAATTGATTTATCCTTTAAAGAATTTCTTAGGATTGGTGAAAACGGAATTTTTTTTACTAAGCATTATTTATGAATGGAAGTACATTCTTTACTGTCAGAAATTTCTTAGGATTGAAGCAGAATGATTTATAATCTTGCAACTTAAGAATTTAAAAAAGTAATTATTCAGTCAGACTAACCATTTTGTGTAATAAGTAATTTCTTGAACCTTGTAACGTCTCTTAATATTATTGCTTCCTTCTCTTTCCATTATTAATATGTGTCATTAATAAACACAGGAGAATGAATAGCGAATCATGTAAGATAATAAACAAGCTATTTAATTCAGACATACGATTATTCAATATTTTCCCTTTTACTTGCTTTATTTATCGCAATAGTTTCTATACGCCAGTCGGATTCGAATCCTTTGAAGATTTGTAGACGAGGGCTCGAGCCTTTGATATTTTGTAGATCCTTTCTGCGTTCGGTCTTAAAGCTCCTTACTCAACGCGTCGGTCTGGTCTAGATGTTTCACAGTTCACTATCTCACTCACTAGATCACCAACTTCAATATTAAATGCTTCATTGTTTATATATGAATTTCTTCTATTCTCTTTATCATACTTCACTAATTCTAATCTAATCTTTATAAGTCATGTTTCATTTATTGGGATTGATGTTCAATTCAAACAACTTCCCAAAAAACACTCTGAAGGGTTAATTAAAGTGGGAAATGCGGTAAAGCCCATGCTGAAATTCTGGGTAAATATTTTTTACTTATAATCAGTTGTGTAGCTCCGGTGGTGTAGTGGTTAGAGGGTCTGACTGCAAGCACTACTTATTCAGGTTCGATTCCCGGTGGTTTCAGTTTGGATTGTTAGTCATGTGAAAATTTTCATCTCTCCGGGATCGATAAATGAGTACCTAGCTTGCCTGGGATGTCCAGCGTCGAACTAGCCCCTTGGCTTGGACTCTAGCTAGTAATTAGGATTGTTAGTCATGTCTCGTTTTCTGTAGCCTTTTACTAAAGGCTACAGAAAACAAGATGGCACCACCTGAGGAACCTTAGGCCCAGGCAGAATTTAAATTTAACTTATAACCAATATTGAAAAATAAAGTGTTCCTCTTGTTAAAGTATATGTATGCATCAAAAAGTAAAGGTTATAAAAATAAGGTGTTGCGCAATTTTTCAGAGAAATCTCGTAATCTGTAAAATTCTGTTATAAAGTTGAATTTAGTTCAATACGTTGCTCAAGGATGTTCTTTATTAAAAAAATGTAGCTCAGGGCATGTTTTCCTTCAATTATAACGATTGTAAGCTTTCAGTATATTTCTCTTGCGTGGAACGCAAATTTAACCACATTTATGTTCACCATTTGGCAGCGGAATTCGTCGACATTGGACAATTGCGGGTGATGAATTGAAAAACGAAAATTGAACTTAAATTAAAATTGTTAACTCATTTACAACAAATATTTTTGTTTTCCACTAGATAGACTTTATATCATGCAACTAAACGAGTTATTTTCAATTTAAAACTACTTTACGATATAAACTGTTTAGGCTCCAAAAATTCCGTTTAGAATCTTTCAACTTCAAACTGTCGAGAGATGCATCAGCAGATATGACTTCCTCACGTCACATGAAGTCATATCATTTTATGCACCTTGCACATTTGTCGGCCGACAGAGACACGCGACCATCTCAGCGGCGTGGAAATGAGCGGGGCCGATGTTCGGGGCCCGATATGGAAATTCTTTCTTCGGGAAGAGGGCCGCGTCGAATTCGTGAAGGGTAAAGACACGTGTCCCGAAGGTGCGTGATTGACATCCCCTGAATCCCGTGAGTGACTCCTCCCTCCTTTTTTTCTAGCCTCCTCAGGATCGTGATGGGTTAATTAGCACCGGAGGTAATCGAATTGGACGAGATGACTTTCGGGGCTCTCCTAAACCGAGATTTATCGCCAAGCCCCCGGATAGCAGCACACTTAGCACTTTTTAAGAACTTCATGTAACTGATCAAGCATACTTGAAAATATTGGTGTGTTTATTCATTTCAGATATTATATTTGTTAAAATAGAGGGTTGTTTTTGTGCAAATTTCCGATTCTAATCTACAGGGAAGAGATAATTATGAGCATTTCTCACAATAATAAATTAATAAAGTTCATTTTTTAAAGAAAAACATATAGTACTCCCTGTATAATCCAACACTTCACCTTTCTGTGCCTTCAAGTGATCTGGTGTTTTCACAGAGGCTGACGTCATAGAAAACTATTTAATGCCTCCTACTTAAATAGAATAATGTAGGCTATCACTACAGAATGGTATATATTTTTTAAATTTTAATTATTTCGTGTACTTGTCACTCAATTAGCTTGTAATATACTAAATTTTATGCAATAATACGTAGCTTTTATTGTTAAAAGATGTTCTTATTAGTGATTTTCCGGTAATCCGTTGCTTTCTCAATGATAATCTCCATTTTATTTAATTATTTGGCTACTATTTATTCAAGATCGAATAAATTACCTAAATATTTTCGGGACTGTTTTTATTGGGTAATTATGTTGTGACGACCGTCATTCATTATTTAATTCTAATGCCTTCTTCCTAATTAATATTTCTAGTCTATAAAAACAAGACTCCAATTAAAGACATGTAAGAACAAAATAAAATCTTTATCTATCAACGAAGAATATATATATTGGTAAGGTCACTCTTCCCTGAATCCCACTTAATTTGACAATCCTAGATTATGATTTAAAAGTGAAGTCTCGGCTTACCAAATCACTCGTTCTGATTCCAACAGTTCTCACTAACAGTAGCTTTGCAACTTAGTACCAAGATTACGAATCACTTTTATTCAAAAGACTAATTACGATATTGTAATCCAATTTATTAACAACTAATAGCTTGACGTTATCCTCTATCTCCTTTTATTTTCATTTCAATTCTGCTTCATTTATATATTATTCTCCCTAATTGATTCACTCTAACACTTCTATTTTGCTCTAATTTACCTCAGCACGTTTCATTTGGGTTAGGAAGAAATTGTAATTTCATGCAATTCATATTTCTGCTTTTATTTTAATACCCGAACAGAATATCATCGTCTACTTTTAATAAGTTATCGTTTGCTCTTATTTTAATATCACATTTAATAGTTGATTTTTATGACAGAATCTCGTCTTTTTTATTGCTAACATTGGCAATGCTTTTTGTACTTAAGAATTATTTGCTTGCGAAAATAAATAATTAGATATCGGTGCCCTGATCCATTATCTATCAGATTATCGAAAGAATACTATATTTAAATTATTTTTTTTAGAATTGCTATTTGAAAGATTTACTTTATTGTGTTTGTGAGAATAAGTCTTATTTTTTTAGTTAATACATGGAGTTTTATACTTCTAATTTTTAACAATATTAATATAATTTAATTTTCAAAACAGCTTGCTAAAAAGCATCAAACACACACAATGATTGATAATCAATTTATTAAATTCTTCAAGTATCATTTTATTATGAAACAAATAAACAGGGAGAGGAATTAGGGATAATTTGCAAAATATTTATACGAGGTAACTCTTAAGCCACATTTTGTTTTAAAAATTTTCTTTATTAAACATTTTATACAGAAAGTAGGTATCTTATTATGTTGGCGACCTATAATATCGCCAACTTCAGTCAGTCAGAGCAACCTAACGCGCTAATCCAATTGAGTAATCATTCCAGGGAACAATAGAAGGCGGGCAGATGTTCCCTCTATTCTCACAGATTAAAAAAAAAATCGCTCAAAACTAGAAAATGGACCGAACAGAAGTGCGAAGACGATATTGCGTGTTGGCGACTTAACGTCTTTATACGATATTAGTTAGACTCCATCAAAAAACAGTCCCGATATTTGCATCTGCTGATACGATCACGCGAATATAGATTGTTCATACGGTTACAGAGGGGAGTACCTTATTTTTAACACCTAATAATTGTAGTTTCGAATCTAGGTGATGACGATGGTAACGATGGGGTTTGAATGAGAAGTGAAGGATGACTGAGTAATAGAACTTGTTTGGCATGATTTTTTTTTTTTTTTTTTTTGGCGACTTTATAAATATTTCAAGATCAGAAAAAATTGTCTAACATTTTTAAAAACTTATTTTTTATGGATGTCTTGGTAATAATTTATTTATTGTCTTGGTAATATTTTTTTTATTTATTTTATTGAATTGATCTAATAAGGATTTGATGTTTATTATAGTTCTTTAATTCAAGGGTTCTAAACCCTTGCAACATGTACTCCAAGGGTATTTTAGAGGTCACACCGCTGAAAAAGGGTAAAATAATTTACAAGTTTTTTAAAAAAATAGATAGAGGCTATATATATATATATATATATATATGATGTGCGTGTGTGTTATGTGTTATATACAATGAAAAAATAGATAATTTAATTTAATTCAAAATACCTCTTTTTTGGAGAAGTTCTTGGAATCTGCAATGGATGAAACAGAGAGGTGGGGAGTGGAGAACATTGGATACCTGGTGTTCGTGGAAAGGAATAGAGCCAGCTAGGGATACGCGGACTGAAAAAGTTTGAGAACTGTTGCTTTAAGTAAACTAATATTAATATTGCGGTATGAATTATGCAAATTACTATTTTTACGTGTCATGAAAGAATATTACTATCTATTGTTTAATACCTAATTAATGGTCATTATAGTATAAAAAAAACTTAGAATCAGTAGAAAATAGTTTTTCAACTAAATGATTTGGTTAACTTATCTGATGATGAATTTATTATGCAATGATAAGATCTGTAATGCATAAGGAATATTAAGCGAGAGAATCATTTAACTATTCACAACATGAGTTTCGTAATTAAGTTCCTATAAACTTAATAAAACATTAAAACTTGATATTTATTATACACTAAATTTTTCTTAAATATTTCACGCAAAGGACCGAATAATGTACTCTATTCGCCCGGAATGAGATTAGATATCAGATAAATTACGAAGATATCAAGATATGAATGCGCTTGAAGGTAAAAGAGAGAGTTGATAAAAAATGTAATATTCAACTTAAATTATGTAATTTATTCCTCAGCAGAGCTATTCAGTATACTGTAGATTATAGGCCTTTTTGGCCTACCACCTCCTTCAGGGAATAAATTATTCACGGCAATTTTTTCAGAGAAACAAGCAGCGATTCTCATTCTTGAAATCAATGAAGTTGTTGTGAATTTTCAGATCTTTAATAAATGTATAAAGATATTTCTGAAAGTCTCAAAAAGAAAACAATCTTTCAGGCACATTATCTTTTCACTCTTTCGAATGTGTTTTACTCCAGGCTATTAAAAACACTAATCTAGCTTTGAGAAAAAAAAGGAAACTCCATAGGATTAACAGTATGCTCGGATATTCGAAACGGCGCGTCAGAGGAGATCTTAATCTTGTCATGGTATGTTTCAAACTACTAAATATCTTCTAAATTCTTCTTCGTTGATCGAGCCAAGAGCTTCTTCACGTGTACTATGATGCTACGTGAGGTGTATTACAGCGCATGTTGCGCTTTTTTCACGTACTAGTAAAATAAGATATTAGGAACAATGCTGTACTGTATGATACCTAGTTTTAAAGTGTTCTAATCTTTCCTTAAAGATATTTACGTAAAAATACTTGATGAAACAGTGATGATTTTAAGTATTTATCTAGCTTCTTAACTCGTTCTTTCGAGTATTGCTCGAGGAGAGAGGGACAGTTGCTTCTTAACCCTCTTAAATTCGGAGCCAAACGTTCGATAGTACCACCCCAGATGAGAACGACTGCTGTAGATGATGATTTTAAGTCTGTTTACACAATAAATTTTTTAACATATGCTAACATGTTGTTGTTTCGAGAAAATGGCGTCAACAAAAATGCGTAGGCAAAAAATAAAGGATACACGGTATTGGGATCAAAAAATCGACATCGTAATACATTACGATTACAACGATTACATTTAGTTTGCTGAGGTATATTTATATTGCTGGGATAGATTTAATTTATAATATTTTAAAGTCTGCTTTTGTTTTAACTGCCTAACGGAATCTTATTGTCCGCTTTAATAATTTATAGTTTACTTTTATTTTAATATTTCCTTTAATAATTTATTTTTAAAGCAGAATCGTCTCTTTTTATTCTTTTTGTAGTGAATATTGGCAATATTTTATTACCTTATAATATTTTGCTTGTGAAAATAAAAATGAATTGGAGGAATTTGAGGAAGGTTTTTTCTTTTATTGATAGTAACTGCTTTAAAAGAGCATGGGGTTGGAAGTAGGCTTAATTTGCGCTGATTAATATTCCTTTTGGATAATTTTATTTTTTCAAGTTCTTAACTGAAAAAAAAAAAAAAAATAGGTTAGCACATATGAAGATGAAATTAGCAAAACCAATTTCCTTTTTTTTCACTTTGGTATCTGCCACGTGGAGTTCTGTTTGTCACAGATGGATTCTTTAGAAATGTAGATGAAAGAATATATTTATTGCTTTAATGTTCAACTTTCCGCAGGGTCTTAATCCCCTGCTACTGGTTGACTGACATTATTATTTACCTCGTATATTTTGTTTCACAATATGAGACATATACTATCAATAAATTAAAAATAGTTATTAGAGTGTATATGTGTGTGTGTGGACAATAAATGTCTTTATTTTTTATTTCCATAAAATATTTCAGTTTAGACAAACATAAGAAAAGCTAAAAGTTCTTCAAAAG
>BMAW01130140.1:409987-447487 GCA_019974015.1 Nephila pilipes | reverse complement strand
AGATTCAAACAAACCATAGATAATTAATCCAGGCTGAATTTTGTAACATTTGCATGAAATGATTTATATTTCTTTCAGTATCATTGCAAATATTTCTACTATAATTATATAGGTGTAAGGATTTCAAGAGAAAACAGAGTAAATTAGTTGATTTGAGATACCTCTGAGTGTAATGCGACTATGCAAAATGCAAATCAAAATTGTAATAACTCTGGTAACGTAGAGAAATGAAAAACTGTTGTTACTGATATCTTTATTTTTAGAATTTTCTTAGCATGTAGTTTTCACTGGAAATTTTCACTTTCAAATTAAAAATTTAGAAAAATATTTTTCTTGCAGGCGAGGTCAACAGCAGGGCCAGAAATTTAAACTCCTCAATAACTAGCCCGGCGGGAACGTGTCTTTTGGTCTAGTTGACAAAGGTGCAAAAAAAAGCGACTGGTAAATTTTTTTCGTGCCCAGGAGTTAAGGGTTCGAAACGCCGCCGATACTTCACAAGATCAACCAACCCCCTTCACCTCCACGAGGTTGAAAACCATATAATGCCAAAAGGGTGACCCAGGACTTAAACCTTAGATAGCAGCATAACCTAGAACTACTCGTTCTATAGGATCTCCGCCAAAAAACAAAAAAAAAAAAAAAAAAAAAATTGCACGACTGCAGTTAAATCAAAACTTGTGACAAACCGGCTAAGGCGCCCTCAACTAGAAAGAGTCGATGGCATGAAATGAGAAATTTTCTACTCAGTACAACAAGGCGGGGATGTGTATCAGCTGCAGAAATGGCTTGAAAAGCAACATTCCGTTCAAATATCTTTTTGAATGTTTCTCTTCGTATCATTTCCATGATACAGGAGGGGAGTATGCAGCGGTTCTCTTCAATAACAACGCCAGAAGTTAAAATGCCTCAATTTCTTGCCCGAAGGGAACATCTCTTTAGTCAGTTGGAAAGAGCGCGGCAAAAAGCGACTGGTCAACTATTCTTTGGACCCAGTGTTCAAAAGTTGGAACCGCCACTGATACTCAAGGTCATTTGTCCTTCCCATATACGGGGTAGAAGCCAATAGCATTGAGCATGTAATATGGTCAGTAAAGGTAATAAGGCCACGTTTTCCTATTTTTCTCGATAAATCCATTTCTATCAAGGTTTACTTCACGTAAGCAAACGAAGCAATGATAAAAGGCAACTTTATTACTTTTATGAACAGAACTTCATTTTCATTTGAAATGAGTCGAATGTAAAAAAGAAAAGTAGCCAATTTTATATTCTCTTGAATATAGTTATCGCTAATCCTCTGTCTATTAAGTGACATGACAGCCAAATATAAGAATTAGAAGAAAATACATTGAGAAAGAGCAAAATAAGCATAATATTAAATATAATAAACACATGAAACAAAAAGTTCGTTTTCTGATATTACTGCCACCAGGGAAAGCCAAACATCCATTAATGGTCATACGGTTCCACAACAACAGATACAAGAAATACTGTGATTCACGTACTAATCATAAGCGACTTGAAAAAATTCATCGCATACTATTGTAGAGCATTGAAAAACTTAACAGAATCATATTATATTTCTCCAATTCCGTAGCCACTGCTATAAAAGGTAAACATACCAAATCAAAATAACAACGGCCGTTCTGAGAAGCCATGAAAACAATGATAATCTGGTCCTCAGGAAAGGTTATTCGATAAATCCCGTTCTTTACACTGTTGTAGTTTCTTCCTAATTTCGGTTGCGATAGCCTAGTGGTCCTGGTTGGGAACTCGCGACTGGAGTTGTTTTCGTCGAGTCGTGGGTTCGAGTCATGATGACACTAAAGCTCCGTCGTGTAGTGAGGCTGATGTACGTTAAATTTGGACGAGGTGTCAAGTTCTGTCATTGGCAGGGTGTAGAAGTTTGGAGAGGGAGGTGCCAATTCAGGTGCTGTCCTCATCACTTGACTGAAGCTAAAATTACGAGGTCCGTTGCCAGTAGTCTTCTCTTAGTGGGACGTTAATAAACACAATCGCATTATATTCTTCCTATCTTCCTTATCAAAGCAGTAGAAACATCTTTTGTTTAACTCTGAAAATAACCTTGAAACTCTAAGAGAGTGGATTATCTTAGTTTAAAGGCTTTCGGGTGAAAAAAAATATTAAACATTATATTCGTTTATTTGAGTTTTTGAGATCTAGTTTGATCGATACAATGTTTTCTTTAGTTATTTTAAAGAATTAGAGATAAATACATCATAATAGATACATTCTCTAAAAAACATTTCACTATTCGAGAAACTATTTCTTAAAGTAACGTTTGTTCTTAAATTTCTTAAATTTAAATAACAGAAGGAAAAAAAGGGAATTGCTTTTAAGAGTGGCAATATACACTGTAACATATATCTATTCATGGGTTTTTCCTTCAAATAGCATGGTTTTTTTTTTCTGATTTTACATTAAAGTTTCCAGCTTCTTCCCAATCAAATGAAACGTGATGCAAATTAAGTAAACTTTAGAAAGTGAAAAGAATAGATTGTGGCTGTCTATTAATGTCGCATTGAGAAGCAACACGAGTGTTGTTGGAGACGGACCACGTAATTTCGAAACTCGATCAAATGATCAGGACTATACCTGAGCTGGCACCTCTATCTCCTAACTTCCTCCAAAGTCTGAAGACTTCCCTTTGGCGGAGTATGGAAGTTAGGAAGGGTTGTGCAAGCTCAGGTGTCTTCTTCGTCACTTGACTGAGGCTCAAAATTATGGGGTCCGTCGCCAATACCCCTCGTGTTGCTTCCATTGACACGTTAATAAATACCAATTCAAGGGAATTTATTTCCTTATAGGATTATCTGCGCAAGAAAATAAAATCTATATGATGATAAAAAGTGAAGTTACATAAATGGAAAGAGAAGCCGTAGCTACATGCAGAGCGTCTAACATGGAAATATGTATTGTACCTCAAAATTACTAAATTTTTATTTGGTAATTTGTTTAGAAATTTTTTATAACTTATTTTCGATGAAGTTTGTTAACATGTCTTAACATTTTGTTTTGAGAAAATGGATTCAACAAAAATGCGTTGGAATGGAATAAATATATTAGATTCAAAAGATTGACGTTATAATGCATTATGATTATTATAATTACTTTAAGTTTGCTTAAAGTACATTTGCATCGCTAAGATATATATTTAATTTAATAATTCATCATCTGCTTTTTTTTTAAATATCCTAACAGATTATTATTGGGTTTTAAATAATTTATCTTTTTCTCTCAATTTAATACATAATTTAACAATTGATTTTTATGATAGAAACGTAATTTTTTGTTGTTAGCATTGGCAATATTTTTGTACTTTAGAATATTTTGCTTCTGGGAATAAAAATTCATTAGGAGTATGAAGAAGATATTTTCTTTTCTTTCTTTTTTTTTGGTAGTAATTGCTTCTATGGAACCTAGTGCTTAGAAGTACGCTTCACTTACGCTAATGAATATTCATTTATGTGAACCGGTGATAAAGGTAGAGAAGAGGATGGCTACGCAATATGAATACTTGAAACTTCCATCGTTGAATGATTTTGTTACTAAAAATGAATGATTTTTATAACCAGAATATATCAAAAAGGAACGAAAAAGCCGTTAGCACATGCTAAAGTAAAATCAACAAAGTCCATACAAAAAAAATTTTTTTTGATATATTTTGGTACTACATTTCAATTCATGATATTTATAACACACACAATAATAAGAATTTTTTTTTCATTATTTTCAAAAAAAAAGTTCAACAGCTGTTATTACAAGAAATTTGAGGGCCGCGGTAGCCTGGTGGTCAAGGTCGTGGACAAGCGAACGGCGGTTTTCATTCAGTCGCGGGTTCGATCCTTGGCCGCCAAAGACCCGCCAGGAAGCCGGGGCTGATGCACGTTAAATCTGTTCGGGGCCCAAAGTCCTCCCGTTGGCGTGGTGTGGATGTTAGGAGAGGGGGGGTGCCAGCTCAGGTGTCGTCCTCGTCACTTGACCGTGGTTCAAAATTACGAGGTCCGTCGCCAATAGCCCTCGTGTTGCTTCTAGTGCGACGTTAATAAAAACTAAACAAGAAATTTGATTTAAAAGCTCCACTGCAATTCAAAATTAACATATCTGGATTTTTATATTAAAAAATACGGCAAAAAAAGGAATAAATGTTTTATAGGTTTTACACATTCGTTTCAGGAAACGAAATTCTCGTTTCTTTATAAAAGTGGAGTTCTCGGTTTGTGAGAAGTGTATTTTTTTTGAAGTTACTATGTATCTTTCCATAACATATGAGGATTTTTTAAAAATCATTTAGCTGCCTTAAAGTGGTGAACACAAAAGTTTATGTTTAATTTCTTAATATAATAGATTAATTTGAGGAATTTATAGACTATATATATGATGAACTATGAGATTTGCCAAGTGATTGTGATACGCTAGTGATATTGTACCCACTGAAAAAAAAAAGTTTACCTATTTTATGCGAACTATACAATGATAGTAATTATGAATCAGAAGAGAATGAAAATATACTGACAGGAAATCAGCAATTGATATTAATGATGTGTGAGATAGTATTGCTAACACCACGGTTTAGAATCATTTGAAGGAAATCCAAGTATGACGTTAATTTAAGAATTTTTTGTGGCAACCATAGCCTAGGAGTTATGGTCATGGATTCATACAGGCGTTGTTTTCGTCGAAATGTAGGTTCGAGCCAAAATATCACTGAAAACCCTGTAGCAGGGTTGATGCTCGTTAAATCTAAACGAGGCTCAAAGTCCTCCAGTTGGTGTGGTGTGGAACTTTGAAAGGTGACAGATCAGGTGTCATCCTCGTCACTTGAACGAGGTTCAAAATTACGAAATTTGTCTCCAATAGCCTTAGTGTTGCCTCTAGTGTGACGTTAATAAAATCATTCAAACAAGAATTTCCTGAAATTATCGTTCATTCATATAGCTGGATTATTTTTATAGAGGAATTCTTGTATCTGCGTCATGAAACAAATACCTATATTCTAATGAAAGAGTAAATAAGTATAAAGTTTTCCAAAATATATTATAAAATACACTGATGTTACCAGAACAGAAATGAAGTTTTAATTCACATATGTTGAAATGTTTTTATACCAACCATTAAAATACCTCATTTATATAAAAGTTTTAGGATAAATTACACGATTCGAAAGCGCATAATCGGCTTACATCAAAATTTTTAAAGGGGCAAAAATCAAAAAAGTAACAGTTTGTTCGTCGGCAGGCTATCTAATCTCTCTATATATGACAAAAATTATTAAATCTAAAAATGATGACCCATAGAATGGATTAGAAACATCACATAAACTTAAATAAAAACAGAAAAAAGCATAACATATTCATGCAAAGCTTAAACTAACACCGATTCTTTTTACGGGTGCACCAGACAACCAAACGACGCATCTCTCGACTCTTATTGTTTTCTGTAGTTGCCTAATACCTGCCATGATCTTTACCACTTCATTCCATGCCCTCTCAAAATAATGAATAACAGCTGTAACACGGTAACCAACACTCCCAGACTTAGTCGCTCAGTCGATTTCCGAGGACACGGCATTCCGTCTACGTTCCTCAAGTTGTTCAAATGTCACTAGCGCTGGTTTCTTGATCCTACAGAGGAGTCCGATCGCGATACCACAAGTTCCCGGTTACCAGCTTACTCTCGTGTGATGGTGTTAAATGGGCGACACTGTTAACAAATTACGCGACAGATGTAGCCTTAAATCATTCTGGCAGACAGAGTCTGAGGATGACTTTGTGGGATTAAGGGTGTATGGTGTGAGGTTACGGGACTGTTTTTTGATTGTTGGTGTAATGTGAAAGGTCAATAAATTTAGATTCGTCCCATCAAGAGTCGTTTTGAGGAATGGTTTATGAGATTTCCATTTTTTTCGTTTTGAATTAATTACATTTTTTTTTTAAATTTTAGGTGAATTATCAAATTTAAGATCAAATTATGAGAGAGGTTATCTGATTGTTAGTCCAATGAGAAATATCAGTTAATTTAGATTCGTTCCGTTAGGAGTTGGCTTTGAGAATTTTTTTATGCGAAGAAAATTCGAATTTATTACCCACCCAAGGAGCTATTATTTTAGGTGGGGAGTTTTGGCTTTCCAGATAACTTTTAAATTTTTCTCTACCTCTCTCTTTATCGTTTGCTTTAACTTAATTACATGTAGCTAAAATATATTCAATTTAATAATTTATCTTTTCATTCAATTTTAACATCGGAAAAGTTCACTATTGTCCTATTCTTGATATTTCGTCGTTTACTTTAATTCTAATATTTAATAGAGTAATTTAATTACAGTTATAAGAAGAAAAGCATACTTTGAGTGGCTAAATCTGTTCTTTGTAAAACTTTGCATAGAGCCTTTTCATTATGCTTTAATTACATATTCTCTTAAAAAAAATGTATTGATTGCGAATTGTCGATTTTGTGTAAAACGCATTTTCAGAAGCGAGGAATAGAGTTTTTAAATTAAAATATTGGAGTATTATGAAAGATTTTCACCAAGATAACGAGATGACTGAAGCAGAAATTATATATCTTCAATAGCGGAAATACTCGTTTTCCGCGCGTATGTATAGGAAAAATATAAAATCCAGATGAAAAGAAAAAATAATAATAATAATAATTAAAATTTAAATTAAATTTTAAATTAAAATTTTCCTCATTAAAAACGAGGACCTATTTTTAAATAATATTTTAAGTAATTTTAATTGAATCAAAAATTATACTCCGAAGAAAGAATGGTTCAGTAAATAAAATATATCTAAGGCAATGATATAAACTAAAACTCAATGGGAACGAAGCTAACAGTTCATTAATTGAAGAAACATTTTTGAATATTTAATAAAATTTAATTTAAAAATGTAGTTAATAAAATAACAATGACGGATATTTCCTTAAGGAAACTGTAGCTAATTATGAAATATTACATGAAGCTGAATAGATATTGAAATGTAATAATTTTGAATAAAAAAATTAAATGCAACTTTCAGTAAGAGATGAAAATATGGAAATACTTGCACTCAATGCGAATTTGATCAAAATAATATATATATATATAATATATATATATTAAAATAACACATTTAAATATATGAAAACTAAAAATACATTATTGTTAAGGGTAAATGGTGTGAATACGAGACAGTATTTTGATTATTGATGTAATGTGGAAGGTCAGTAAATTTAGATTCGTTCTCTTAAGAGTTGGTTTTGAAAATGTTTTTAAACGAAGAGATTTCGATGTTATTCATTTTGGTTCAAATTACAATTTTTTTTTTTTTTTTTTTTTTGAAATTTAAATTGATTGCGAACTGTCAAATTTGACATGCAACATATTTTAAGAAGCAAAGAGTAAAATTTTAAATATAAAGCCTTGGAATTTTTTGAAATAATTTCATCCAGATGATGATAACATGAGTGAAACCGCCTTTGGCAAAGAAAAATGATCTTATTTTGAGCCAAGTTTAAATACACCTGAATTTTTAGAATTAATATCAATACAAAAGTCATTTTTTAACATCCCGTTACTTATATACTTGTGAATTTGTTTGTGTAAAGAAAATAACATTTACATACATAAATAATTATGTATGGGTAATTAATAGTCAATAGCTATATTTTTAACTTTTGTAAGTCGTGTATTTAACTTAAGGTAAATCTTGTATACAATCTACTGCATTCATAACTTTAAGAATTTGTAGAATGCTCATGAACATAACATTTTATATACTCAACAAAATTATCATTTCAATAATTTAATTTAATAATTTTTTTTTTAATTTTATGATTCAAATATTCCATAATTTTCGTACAAATATTGAGCAATGCTTAAATTTCGAGACTGTTTATTAGAAATTTTTTTTTCACTTTATAGAAATTAACTTCATTTTATGATTATCAATGTAGTGGATAAAGTAGATATTGAATAAAATGATTTCTAGGAACCATATTCGGAAAAAATATTGATACGGATATTTTTTTCTATAGCGTTCGTTTCACGTTGGTTTACTATTTTAAGTTCCAGTTTTCTAGCTTTTTCTTTGTAATTTAATTTCTCATGAATAACACATCTGTGGAACCAGTGAAGCGCTTTCTATTTTATTTAATAACAAAATATTTTTTTAAAAAAAAATACAAAATTTGTAGCATTTTAGTGCTTCAGCTTCCTTTACATTAGTTCCATATTACGAATATACAAAAGAAATAGGAAGCTAATAAAAAGCAGCACAAATCAACTAATAGCAGGTTTCAACTTTCTTCAGAAAGGGAAATTTTTTTTGTAATATTAAAATGACTTATTTTTTGTAAAGCTAATATCATTTATATATAATAAAAAAAAACACAAGAAAATTTATTTTTAGAATCCTTACAAAAATGGGAAGCCAAACATTTTCATCTACTTCTTACATTTTTGTATTGGAATCGTCACAAAATGTTAAAAAAAAAAAATCCGAAATTTTACTCAGATAATTAATTTATGTTCGCAGATTTTCCCTAAGCATTCTTTAGTCAGATGATACCGTTCTACAAAACAAGCTTAATAACACTACATATTTATTACAAATCCTTCTAAACCAGATGTTCAAACTAGGAAACTACTGGGAATAAATCTTCCTCCAACCCAGAAAAGAGCATCGTATATGACACGCGACCTAAGCCCCACTTCCTAACTACTAAGTTACCATCTTCATTTACAAACTTGCAACTGAACACTACTCACTTGGAGCTCATAAAAAAAGCGTTTAAATGACTCAAACTATGCACAGAAAGTGCTAAAAATTTCCTGTCGGGACTTAACCTTTTTCGCCCTGCATACTTGTTGTCTTCAACAGCTGCGACTCTGTGAGATTTATCGCGTTGGCTTCGGTAATAGAGGTTAAATAACTTCGTGAGACCTAGGTCTGTTAGTTTCTTTGTCGGTCGTGTGCAAACATTGTAACAGCGATCGAAGATACCTTATGCAGTTTGTTTATGCTATGAACTGCTGACCTCGGCAGCGTTTATGTGAAGCACGCTAAGCTAGTTAATAGTTGGAGATTCAGCATTTTGATGGTGACTTTTTGCAATAAAAGTTTAAGGTTATCAGATAGCATTGCAGAACGCTTACAAAAGTCAATTTTGAAATGATATATACCCAACAGACACGACTGTTTTTTACCTTTTGCATGCATTGAAGCTAGTGTTGACACCTACGAAGAGGTACAGGAAATTCAATTCAACACGTCACTATGACCAGGGTTTTAATTTACTGAGACAAACAAGCGCCTTCAACTTCCAGTTTATTTATTTACTATCTTTAATGTAGCGCTTTCAACTTTGTTGAAAATAATACTCTATGAGCAACAAAGATTCAGTATTCTTATTATCTGGACAAGCCTCTATATTATTTGGTTAGGACGTGAGTTAGTAACCGTTCTGCATTTGTAATAAAGTTTTGATTTGATTTCTATTATTCTATAGAATAAATGTACTTTAAAGATTTGTTTGACTGACCATTTTTTTTGATTGATTACTCATTGAATCTTGATGGCTTGAAACTCTCGTAGCGAAGAAGGGGTCTTAACATGATTATGAATTTCACTGTCAGATATCTTTTAAGTCGAGTCGTCGGCTCGAGCCCTGATACCTTTACAGACCACCGTATAGCGGGGCTAATGCGTGTCAAATCTGGTCGAGATCTCAAATCCTCCAATTGTCGGGGTTTGCATATTTGGAGAGGGAGGTTTGAACTCAGGTGTCCTCGTCACTTGAAGATTCAAAATTACGCGGTCCGTCGCCGATAGCCATCGTAATGTTTCTCTGTGCGATGTTAATAAAAATCGCGCCTTCCCTCAAAAAAAAACTTTATTACAAATGCAGAACCGAGAAATAGCGAAACAACATTCAATTTTTTTTGTTTTGATTTTTGCTTTAGGTGCGTATGAACTAACGATCTGAGCAGCTCGTGTGTAACTTGTTGAAAAGTCGGCGTTCTAACTTGAGACACGGATGGGCAAATTACGATTTGCTGGCCAATTCCGCCCCAGGTTCATCGATTTTTTTCTTTCTACATAAAAAATAATCGTTACGCATTGTATAAACAAAAAGCTTGATTATAAGAGGGTTTTCCAGATCTTGAAGCAAATAATTAAAAAAAAATTCTTTATGTCATACAATTGAGGAGCTTCCATCACATTTTCTAATGGAAGTAATCCCCATGAAAAATGATAGGAAATTTTCTTTAGAGAAATGGACTTACCTATTTCTCACCATATCTTTCAGAAGATGAAAATGGCCATTTAAAATTGTACTCTCGTAGATTTATATCTGTATTTAGAGTACTTACCAAAGTGAAAGGCCATCTCCAAAATGAAGTATATAAAATCGCAATACAGATCCTCATTAACACAGAACCATCTGCAAGCAATTTTACTAATAGTAAGTGCTAATTTCGAAAGCTAATAAGGTTAAGTATTATCTTTCAAAAATAATTACGCTCGTCGCATTAGAACTGAATTTAACCCAATTTATAATACGTTTATTAATGAAAGGAAATATATAAATATTTTTTCAGCGCGAGTATAGAAATATCAGCAGGAGTGTAGATGAGTATAGAAATATTATGCAAAAGTATATTACATCCTCTTCTAAATAAAAAATTTAAACCATTTTTTTGTGTGTGTGTGTTGCTCTCTGAAAAGATTTGTCCTCGTAAATGTTTTCCAGTTTGTTACCTTGTTCGCTTATACATTTTATGATCTGACCCTTTCAAACAAAAGCTTACCGACCCTGATCTAAATCGCGAATTTTCTTTGTGCTCATCAAAAAACCTACAGAAAATGGATTGTCTTGAACTCTTTTCGAGGATAATCCTTTTACTGAGTATTTGACATTGGACTATACGTGGTTTTCTTTTATGTAACCTCGAGTACTTTGTGTAATTTTAATTGCATATAATTTCAACCCTTTTCGAACTAAATGAAACGAGATTAGGCAGTTTAGATGAAGATAAGAAGTAATTGGATGTTAGGTTATTACTGAATTTCACCAGATGAGAATTGAATTAGGGATAGTGATATATATGCCAAATAGAATTGAAAGAAATAAGAAGGGGGACAGAGTATAATAAGAGAGTCTGTAGAGGTTAGTTAAATAAAAATTGAAATTAATTGCCTTCGTGGAACAGCTGTGTCTGAAATCGTAACTTTCTAAAAATAATCTTGCTAATATGCATTTGTATTTCTATGGAAAAAATGTTATTTGTAGTAATAATATCATATTGCATATATTGTTTCAATGACCTAATAATTTTTCAAAATAAATTTAATCTGGAATTAAAACCTGGCTTATCTTTTTATCTATCTCTTTTAAAATTGATACAAATTAATAAAATATCCAGAAACTGATTACTTAGATATTAGAAAATCAAAGGATATGTAATAATATTTTTGAAAAAATGGATAGTTAAGATTTTCTGTGAATAAAGTACCTTTCTTTAAAAGTAATTTAAGTGTGACGATATTTAGGGACATTTTATGTAATTATATACAGCATAATATTAAATTGGTTATTTGATCCTTATACATACGAAGTATCTTATAAATTCTTTATAATGCGTGTCTTAGCTATTTCACAATACAATTTTCAGAAAACCAGTTTAAAATTTAAGAATTAGGAAATCGAATATTTTTCTATTTTCTATATTATTCTTTTGGTTTTTTTTAAAGGACCTCATTCTTATGTTTTAAATTTTTTTTATCTACAAAATTGTTTTGTTTTATCTTGGAGTTAATTAAAAAAAATGTGTTAAGATTTAAATATAATTTAAGGGCAGCACTATTTTTTTAAAAATTTTATATTCGTTGCGTAGAGGGCAATACTGAAGTTTAGATAATTACTTTTAAGACCTTCAAACCACCATATTTTTTTGGGGGGGGATGACTAGGGTTTTTCGATATAGGCTAAATTTAGAGTGAATTATTTTTTATTTATTAAATTTATTTTTACATATTTCACTCCTCACTTCGTTTTAATGCAATCTATAATTTTGTACGAGTATTTAGATTTTCAACAGTTTTTTTTTATTTATAAATATATATTTTACGATATGAATCTTTTCTCTTTTGTGTAGATTATTTTGTTTGGAACGTAAATTAGATTCCTACCGTTTTTTTTTTTTATTTATAAAGCTATTACTGAAGCGAAAGGTTGATCTTAAAATTAGTACAAGCTACATCATAGTCTTAAATCTTTGGCAATATGAAATAGTTTTATTTCCAATTTATTTCCTTTTTAATAGATTTGAGTTTTTCAGTCTGTTTCGTAGTATTTTTATGTCTTTTTTTGTGTTTCTATCAAAGAGAGAGAATAAACTTTATGTCATTTATATATTTTCTTACTCCAATCTTTAGTATTGAATAACTTTTAACTAGAATTCTAATAACTTATAATTTGGGTATCGTGTTTCCATTTTATTCTTTCAACTTTTGTATTATAACTACTTAATATTAAATTTAAAACTGTGACTCTTTTTTTGTATAGTTGCACGCACACACACACACACACACACACACACACAAATACATGAGAATTCTAATGAGTACTGCATGCATTCTTTACACTATTTAAGTAAGGCACAAAATTACATATGTGAATAACTTACAAAGAAAATATATAAATAAAACATGATTCAAATACATATATAGTTAGAGAACCAAACAAACAGACCAACGAACAGATTGACCCTCAAAAAGGTACAAGTCTTTCTTTTACTAAGGTTTTTGGGGATGGAGTTCATAATTTTGACGAATGAGGACAACTCCTGAGCTGACTTTCTAAATTTCTACGGTACTATGAGGACTTTGAGCCTCGATGGATTTATCTTGCATTTGCTCCGTTGCACTACTGGTCTTTAGTAGAATTAGCACTTAATTCCACTATTCGACAGAAACAAAACCAGCCCCTATCTGGTGATTATAATCACTGCCAAAGATATAAACTCATGAACAAGTTTAAAGAATTATTGTAGTAGAAACTCAGTAACGGTTAGCGAGCTTGTTTCCCTTTAATTAGCCATTAGAGAATCTGTATGATATCTGATTCTAACAATTCAACTTGTAAATGAAGTAAATTAGAATTACTGTACAAATGAAGGTGAAGTGAATAATAAGAGAGAAGAGAAGGGAAAGATAGATAGACGGCAGATAGATAGAAGACTAGAGGAAGAGTAGTAATAGACTGGAAATTGTACTACTAATGGAATGGATTCGGGAGCGATTCTGACTCGAACCTACGTACTACAATGGACAGTAAAACTATTAGATATTCTTTAGTTAGGACGTGTATTAGGGACGTAAAATCCATATACATGGTAATGAATATTTTGAGTGTTGGTTAATCTATCAAGATAATTATAAATATTGAGTTAAAGAGGAGACTTCCTTCCAGTTCATTTGACTACTTACTTTGTAACTAGTCAAATGAGCTGCAGGGAAAATAAATTAGTTAAATGAACTGACCATTTACTGGGATTATTACTGTAGTGATATTTATGGACCAAATAAGAGAACCAGAGGCATCTCAAAATAATTTTCTTTGAAATTATCTCATTAATATATGAGCTAGCATCATTATTTTCCAATGACTTTTTTTTAAATCTAAAATTCCTTTTTATTATCAAAAATCATCCTTCACCATTTGGTTTTACTAATACTTTTTTTTTCTTACTTTAAGTTGTGAATCAGTATCGGTTTGGCACAAATCTTTTCATCAAATTTCATCCAATTTAAATTAGAGCATTGAAATTTTGAAATTTGCATTGAATTGCAATTTGGATGACAGTACAATATGCAATTATAAAACTACAGGTGAGGATTAAAAAAAAAAAAAAAAAAAAAAAAAAATGTGCTAAAAAAAGTTTTTGGAAATGAAGATAAAAAAAAGCTAAAATTATTTATTATTAAAATAAAGTTTTTTTGTGGCAAGAGGAAAAAAAAACGAACTAATCGTAGAAAAAAAATTCCTTCTTCTGTCTGTAAAAAGTTAAATCAAACCAGAATTTACAGTACAATAGTTTATCATCAACATTAATAAAAAAGGAAGATTTCTTTTAAACAAGCTGAAAATTTTTGATAAAAAATTAAGTGTTATGTTAATTTTAACTGTTTAAATATCTAACTTATGAATTCGCCCAACACTGCAGCATTTAGACAAAAACTTTCAGCTTGTTTGAAAAAATATCTTCCCCCTTTTTTTTATTATTGTCGATGTTATTAATGATGATATTAATATTTTATTGATGCTAAATTGCTCGGTAAATTGAAATTTGGTTTTAATTTCGGACTGGCGAAAAAAAAAACAAAACTTTTTAATGATTTTTTTTATTCTTTGCCTAATAGAAATGTTGGTTTTTCAAAAAATTGTAGACACAAACACACACACATATTTCTATAATTTTTGTTAAACCACATCTGTAAGCCTTGGCAAAATCAAAACCTTTTCAATAGATACTCGAGCTATTTTTTTTCCACCCTAAATCACCAACTCGTTCAAAAGAGCCGAATACGTTTCGCTTTTTCACCGAGCATTATATACATCAGGAGCTACCCGCAGCGTCCATAGTAAAACCATAAAAGGTCGCATAAATTCCAACCAACAGCTCCTGCTGTCAATTATACAACCGTTACTTTCGAACTGGTGAAGTTTTGTCACCACCCTATTCCATCCGCGACACAAAAAAAAAGGACGAAAAAATTCTAAAAACCGTAATATATAACAGGTTATTGATGAAGTGTACTTCTTTGTTCGCAAAATACCATCCGCAGCCTTCCGCCCCCTGTTGATGGAGGAAAGTGAAACTGGATACATTTTTCTCAGTTCTATTGTTTTGTTTTAAATGCCGACTTCTGAGGGATTTTTGAGCGAAACCCTGTTTATTTCCATGATAATGGAGGCTCAGGAACCGAGGAAGAATAGGAAGACACAATGGGATGACACCGATCGCGCCATTTGGGGTGCTTGAAGTCCGGGTTGATAGGATTTCGTTTGCATCGCCTCCTTTTTTAGCAAAGAGGCTTTCGGTTTTGCCATCTTCGCAATCGATTTGAAATGGTTTCTTTCCGTTTTTCGGTTTTAACTCACTTTTAGAGTCAATAAAGGCACTGAATGTATGCGGAAGGCTTAGTTTGTTAGGACACAGCTCTTAGGTAACTGTCTTAAGCGATTTTTTATTGATGTTTTTCGCATTATTATCAGTATTTCTTCTACATAACAAAATACCATTACACTATTTAGAGTTTTTAAGTCAGTTATTACTGGTGTTGAAACATTAATTCAACATCAGGATCCTATCCTGACTATTATTTGAGTGACTATTCGATTTCTATTTACAATAATAATGACTAAATTATTAATTAAATAATATAATATTTTCGGTAATAATTGTTGTTATTATTCATATTATTCAATTAACCATTATTGTTGTTATTATTCAATTGATTATTTTGATTATTATTATTATTATACAAAACTTTCTGTTTCACAAATGGAATTAAAGCACATACATCAATCAAGAATAAACTTTGATTTATTGTAAATTCAAACGTTATTAATACATAAAATCACTTTTGAAAGCTCTATAAACTATTTTTACAAAATATAGTTGCAAAAGTAACAAATTTAGTAAACGATTTTCTTCAAACAAAACATAATTATGAGCTTAAAAATAATTAAGAACTTTGACAATAGCTCTTAATTATGTTTTGTTTGAAGAAAATCGTTTGCTATATTCGTAAAATGTAAAATTGATATTTTAAGAAAGCAATTATTAAACGGAATTTTTTATATTAAAATCGTCTCCTACTGTGATGTCTTTTAGTGGTCAATAGCATTATCTAGTGAACTGCAGAGAAATAATGAGATCATAATAATAATAATTATAAATATGACACTGTAAGCAATTATTTACACATATTTAAATGTTAATTAATCAAATTATGTTAATTAAAGGTTAATAATAGTTAATTATGCGAAAAATAATTTTATAAACGTTATTGAATTATAATCACGCATTTACTGGTTATGATGAAGTACCGCATTTTATATGTAGTAATTCTTATATATAATTCTAATAAAAAAAATTGTGAACTATAGCTATGGTCTTAAGGTTCTCGTCTACCGGCCATTTTGATTTCGTATAAAGTAATGTTAATCCTATGGAAAATATCTACTACCGCTCTCAGATCTATATTATTTTATCGATTTGAATGCAAAATAGTACATCCGAAAGAGCAAAAAAGCAACGAAAGTTTCTGAGGAATTATATTTCTTCTCCGATTTTTAAAAATATCTTTATGCCTATTTTAATTATTCTTAGGTGGGAAAATAATTAAAAAGCAGTCTAAAGCATTAAGAAACAATCTAAAATATTTTCAAAAATTGGATGTCATTTTCTTGCATTCAAATAGATAAAATAGCGTAGATTTGAGAGCGGTATTGGAAATTCCATAGGATTAACATTAAGTCCAAGAAATCAAAATGGCGGTAGAAGAGGGCCTTAAAGTTGTTTTATTATATTTTCCATTTAGACAATATAGCACCGTATGCTATTTGTCATTGGTGTTAACTGGTTTAATTAAGGTTTTGTTCAAGTTGCGCAGATTATATATTTGTTCTCCTCATCTCTTTTCCCTTTTTTATGCATGCATAGCTGATAGAAGATTTCGGTAAAGAAAATAATATTTATTATGCGAGGATGAAACAAGTATATAAATGTAACTATGAAAATTCGTAGATAGTTACAATTTCGTGAAATATCACTTTCTTCGTGTATTTATTCGGATTTTAAATTTTTTTTTTGGACATTTTCATTCTTCTTTCAGCATTTTAAAAATTATGTCGTGTAAAGGATTAATAAAATTCTCACAAATAAAATTTATCGTCTTAAAAAGTTTTAGCAACACATGTTATTAATATTTTAAACAATAACTGATAAAACATATCACTAAATGTTAAATTATATTTTTATATATTTAAATAATGAGTGCTATTATATGTTTAATTATACACTAATCAATCTTAGATCAATTCAGATTTACCTCACTTCTTTGACACAGTTTACAAAATCTTTTTCATTCCTTCATGTTTAGTAAAACTGGATCAAATTGGCGACATGTTTGAAGTTTATAGCAAACACCCTTCGCCAAATCTCGGTGTGGTATGATTTTTTTAAACTCATCTTTTGAACATGACGGACCGCTCTTAACCGAATGACAAACGATGACACCCCCTGCTGATCCCTCAACACCAAATCCCCCTTTCTATGACCCCTAAAAAGACATCTGGTATCACAATTACACCCCTTAGAGAGATACACCCCTTCCTCTTCCCCGTGAAAAAATTCTGCATTCGAACCTTGCTCATCAAAAGTTAATAATCGTGGGGTAATTCATTATCTTTTGTGACATGATTTATTTACTAATAAAAATGAATAATGAAATCTTATTTGATGAAAAAATTTCTTTCTGCATTTTTTTTTCATTCGTGTGAGTATGCAAGCAAAAGATTTATATTATTTTACTTACTTTTTTTTTTTATTATGAATACTCAGGGATAGGGTGTTTAGGACTAAAGTATAACTCTTCACATTGATAAATGGTAGTTAATTTAAAGTTTATTAACTTTCAGTAATAGAATTGCATAATTATGATAAAAGAAATTCTCATTTTAGAAAACCCATAAAAATTAACTTAATGCTTATAAGACTTTAATGATTTTTCAGTAAAAAAATTGAACATTTAAAAACTGATTAGTTTGAATTATCTTCGCTCTAAAGCTACGGTTTTCTAAAAAACGGGGCCGTTATCTAGTGGCCCAATTATTACGGTGAATGACATCACCAAAACTATGTGTGTATGCAAACAAGTGACGTGGTTTCCTTGCAGTAAGACCTCTTTTGAAAACCAAGCCATCTGGTTTACATAGACAACATTTTTAATGACGTTATTCCCCGCAATATTGCAGACGCCAGATAACGCCTCCGCTTTCCTAAAGAGCATAGCTTTAGCAACAGACATTGTAATTTTGAACCTCAATCAAGTGACGAGGATTTAAAGGAGTGGGGTATCAAATTAGGTCTTGTCCTCGTCATTTTACCGTGGTTCAATGTTACTATGTCCGATGCCAATAGCCACCGTGTTGCTTATAAGTGTTGAAACGGGTTATTATGTATTTCCCCCTTCAATTACTTTTTTGGGCTACTTTATGAAGTTATTTGATTTGGGAACTTTCCCTTACGTAAAAATCGTGACTGATGTTAATCAGAATATATATATACATATATATATATATATATATATATATATATATATATATATATATATATATATATATTGGATTTCAAAATTAAGAAAATTTGCCTATTTTGTAGAATTTCATGAAAAGAATTGAACGCAATGTAAAAATACTGCTCCGAAACAAAAATGCAACTCTTGTACGTCAAATACGCAAGCGTATACGTGTGGGTGGGTGGAACTAGTCGAAAAACAGGATTTATAAGCATGTCCGCCAAAATCCGCATTTCGTTCGCTTGCACATTTCTCCGATTTTTTTTTTTTTTTTTTTGGCTTGCAATCGCTTAAATTAAAATTCAAACAATAAAACTGAGTAGCCACTAACGTTTAGAGGATGGAATGAGGTGGTGAATTGTGGGTACGCTAGAAGCAGGCCAGTCTCAAATCCAGATTTGCAGAGAATTAGCCTGAACAAGGTCCTCCAAGAGCAACGAACGCCAGAGAAGATCACCATTTGTCTATTATATCGAGGTGAACAGGGATGCTACAGTTTCTCGGGTCTCTCATGAGTTGTATGCGGCCACAGGAACACGAGTTTCAAATGTCACTGTTTCCAGAAGACTTCATGAGAGAGGGCTGTTTGCAAGAAGATCAGTTGTTTGCACTCCGCTCAGTTTCACGAACTGAGATCGCTTGAAATGGTGCAGAGATAATAGAGACTGGATCATGGATCAAAGGGGGATCTTTATCTTCACTAATGAGTCCCCGTTCTGCCTAACCAGTGATTCTCGCCTTACTTTCAAATGGAGAGAACCAGGGACCCGCTACCTGCCCTCCAATGTCCAAGAAATCGACTATTACTGCAGCGGAGGCTGGATGGTTTGGGCAGGCATCATGTTGGATGGTCGCACATTCCTCCATTTCTTTGAAAGAGATATTGTGACAGCTGAGAGGAATAAGGAGGATGTCTTGGAGCCCTATGTTAACCTTTTCAGGGGTGCAGTTGGTCCAGATTTCCTTTCAATAAATGACAACGCGAATCCACATAGAGCTCATCTGGTCAACGAATTTCTGGGAAGTGAGGATATTCGTCGAAAGGATTGGCCTGCCAGATCTCCAGACTTCAATCCTATAGAGCAGGCCTGGGATGCTCTGGGGAAGTAAATTTCAATTCGCAACCCCCTCCGAGAACCATCCAAGACCTAAAAACAGCGTTGCTGAACGAGTGGGACCAATTGCCACTGGAACTCATAAACTCCCTTATTTCCAGCATAAAATCACGGTTCGAAGCCTGTATATCTGTAAGAAGGGAGCATACCCCCCATTGACCCATTTTTTTGCTCAACTCTGCAACTGCTATTTCATACCTTGCTACTCCGATTGAGTGTTGCGCGCGATCATGAGTGTGTATTATAATTGTTGAGTGGTTATTTTTTTGTATTATATTAATTTTATGTACACACCAAATTTCATTAAAATCTGTCCAGTAGTTCTAGAGATAATAGACCAAATCGCCGTAATTTCTTTCAATATTTTTAATACACTTTCACATTGACTTATTGTCATCCGCACTGAAGACCATAAAAATAGCTCTGATGGTCTGATGGCGTAAGGCGTATATATGAAGTTACACATTGGCAAATTTTAGGTTATGGGTTCTATTTTGTTTTCAGTAAAAAAAACCATAGCAAAGTATTAAGATAAAGATGGAACATCGAATGTGGCGCTAAAAAAATCAACAAACTTCTGAATACTTTTGAGCTACTTCTGATACTAAAAACTTAACAGTGAGTGTTTTTACAGTGATGTGGAAGTAAACTATACATTTTTCATTCAAGATGATACAGGTATGACGTAGGGCTATTTGCGATATGCTCTTCCTTGACCCATGAGCCATTTCCATTGCACACAATTACTACTCCTTGCCAAATAAAATGAAACGTGATCAGGAAAATTAGATGAAGATAAGGAGTACAATGATTTGAATTAAGGGTAGTGATTATATATATATAATAAACGAAATATAATTGAAAGGAAAGAGAGCGGCGACATATAATAGTGTGAAGCTGATAGATATTTTAAATTGGATTGAATTATCGAAATTAGTCGATTGGATTGAAATAACTCCTACAGAGTAATAAGAGTTGAGTCTACTATAAACAAGAAGAGCATCAATTGGAACGAGTGTTTAGGTAGACTAAGACTTTATTACCAGAATTTAAACTAGGATTAACAGAGTTTAGAGGGATTCGAGAGAGAGAGAGAGAGAGTAATCTTGCATCTTCTTTGATAAATAATACAGTGTGTTATCCTTTTCTTAATATCTTCACCTGGAGATTGGAACTTATTGACTATTTAAGTAGACTTTAAGATGATTGTACAGTTAAATATTGAAGAACAGCAGTCACTTAAGGACTATGGGTTGTGAGAAAGTAATTATATTAATTCCTTTCATAAATAATTATTATTAAAATATCTCATTACAAACAAAATGAATAACACAGTTTCTTTAATATGTCAATTTTAAATATATTAAAATCTCTATTAATAATTAAGTATTGATTATGTAAGATTCTACTTTACTGGTAATAAAAGATTTTCCCCCAATGAAAATCACTAACGCAGTTTTTTTCAAACTATTTTTTATTCTGCGACATTTTTATGGAATTGTATTTAAATTTTCGCGACACTCGCATTACAATGCTAAAAATTAACGAAAAAAAAAGAACTTTTTTTGATTTATCTGATAATACAAATAAATATTTGTTGTAATTTGTAATGAAAAATTAATAGTTAAAGCTAAATTTTTAAAGGTAATTAAAAGTTTAAACAATAATTAAAATCGTATATAATCAAAAGCTTCAAATAAAGCATGAGCAGACACAATATATTTTTACTAATCTTCGTATATGTTTATTTATATAACTGCGATTCCCTTCAGGAACAACGCCAGAAGTTAAAACGCCTTAATAACTACCCCGAGAAAGACTTCTATTATTGTCTGGTAGGTATAGGAGCAACAAAAAGCGACCGGTCACCTTTTCTTCGGACCCACTAGTCCAGGGTTCGATACGCCCCCCCCCCCCATGGTCAACCAACTGACCTCTCCCTCCACAGCGTTGAAAAATTACCCAACGTTAATATGTTGACCCTGGACTTGAATACTAGATGCCAGCACAGCCTAGAACTGCTGGCTGCCCATACCCCAACGTAAAACATTTGCCTATGAGTGTCTAAGACAACTTAACATAAATAACAACATTGATATTTCGGCTACTACGCGCGTGTCGATGAGACCCGCAACTCAACTGGAGACAGCCGATGATGTTAAATGGGAAGTGTTCCAAGCAAAATACAATACAACAGGGAAGGGGTGGACACCAACTGCAGAAATGGCTGGAAAAGCAATCTTCTCCAAACATAACAGTTATAATGTTTTTCTTCGTATCATCACGATGATACTGGTGGAGGAGTATGAGGCGGCTCTCTTCAACAAGAACCCCAGAAGCTAAAACGTCTAAAAACAAGCCCGAGAAGAGACGTCTGTTTTTGTCTGACTGATAAAGGTGCAATAAAAAAGTGACTAGTCATTCTTTCTTTGGACTCACTGGTCGAGGTTTCGACACGCCTCTGGTAACCCAGGTCAAACAACTCACTCCCCCTCGACGTAGTCGGAAATCACACAACGCCGAGATATAATAATGGTATGCAAGTGTGTCCAAAAAGTTGTCGGACTGATCCCACTCAGACCATATAACCCAGTAGATGTACTTATATTTATTAAGCTTCTACATAGCCTTCTCACTATTTAATACAAGCCTTGGAACGAGTGTGTATAGGTAAATGTCTTCTGGGAGGCCTCTACTCCAACACTACTGAGTTCCGATATCATCACTGCTTCAGTGTCTTCTATCGTTCCTTCATCCATTTCAACTTGAGAAATACAAAAAAAAAAAAAAAAAAAAAAAAAAAATCCCAGAGGAGGGAGGGCATATCTGGTGTTTATAGTGGGGGATTAATAAACGCAACCAACCTTCTCGCCAAAATATTCTTTGGGAGACAATGCATTATTGTACAAGAGGCATAAATTTCCACTGTCCAACAAATCGAACCTAATAGAATGAACTAATCAATAAATCCGGTTTCAAATCTCGAAAACCGTTCAAATACTCGGGTATGACTCATGGTATTGTCACCAAACGAAGCTTTAATCATTTCGTACTTTTTTGAAGACTATTTTCCCTATCTTATAAAAAAAAATGGCGTTCGCTCCTTACTAACTTTTTTTCCCTATGTCAATGAATCACGCACACGTCTTAACGCCAAAAAACAAAAAAAATCTAGTCGGAACTAGTCAGAAATGAATGACACCACTTGATACGCGTAGCTGAGGTCATTGCTACTTCATCCTGTCGGTTTTGTAGAGATAGCACGATATACTTTCATGAACTGGTTTCCTGGAACTTTTTGAACACACAGTGAGCTTGCATAACTAAAATAAAAAAGAGTTTGAACTTAAATGTACCTAAATGTGTACGAGTCTTCCTAAAAATAGTTTTACCAGTGAATCTAAGGACAGCACCTGAGATGGCACCTCCTAACTTCCACGCCACTCTAACAGGAGGACTTTGGAACCTCTTAACGTGTGTCATCCCAGCTATACGGTTGGTCTTTAGAAGCATCACGGCTCGAATCCATGACTCGACGGAAACAACGCCAGCTGTAATCTCGCTACCATGACCATTAGTCTAATTCAGCCACAGTGTATGGGTGAAAATCATTTTCTTAAAGACCGATGAATTTCCTTATATGCTTATTTTTGGCACCAGTAACAATTTTGTATTTACATTTTATTTACATAAGTAGTTCATAATCAATAAATATTAGTTTTTAATTAATAGTAATTTATGTCTTTACAAGAACTATATTTAACAGTTTTATGAGTAAAAAAGGGTGTTATTAAGATAAGATAAAATTGTTTTTCATTTACAACTTTTCGTTTTTACTATCGTTGTTTCCAACCCTTCTGGTCTAACCAGATTCGTAATTTGATTGTTTATTAACGTCGTTCTCAGAAGCTACACAAGGCTTATTGGAGAGGATCGTGTGATTTTTGAATTTTGGTGAAGTGACGAAGACGACACCTGGGATGTCACCTCCCTCTCCACACTTCTACGGGAGGACTTGGAGCATCACAAAATTTAGCATGCATGTACTCGCTATATGGCAGTTTTTTACAGATATAAGGACTCAAACTCATGAACGACATAAAGAACGCCGCTCACGAGCTCATGATCATTGCCAGTAGGCTACTAAGGCCACCAATTGTTCGATGATAGTAATGACATTAATAAATATTTGTTTTTAAATATTTATAAATATTTGTTTTAAACAACTTTAAAAAAAACTAACAACCAATAGAATGATTTCTTTAGGAAACATATTTTTAATTTTCGATGTATTTTTGGCTTTATTGCATGAAGGAAAATAATTTGATATAATCGACCAATATTTGTTTGGCATTTCTTTAAATTCGTAAAAATCATAAATATTCTTAATTCATTCATATATATTTACATTCAAAATTGTTACTTCATTAAGATGTTAAGTGGCTAAGTTTTTTAAAAGTAATTTTTGGCAGTTAATTTTATCTTTGCCAACTTTAGTGAAAATCTTAGAACTCTAATAAATCAAAAACAGGATCGATAGCTAATTTTTTAACTACAATTTTATGTGCAGATTCTTCAATTTTTCATCACACAGGAAAGGCTCTCCCAATCAAAAATACTCTACTTTCCCATCCCTCTCTTCGCCTCCAGTTTTTCTCATAACTCTTTTCTCTGTTCCGAAAATTACCGCCAATCTTTTTCCTTCCCTCGGACATTTTAATTAAGGGCCCAGTGCCCGAAAAAGGAAGAAAGTCGAGGCGCCGTTTTAATGATTACGGGGACTTTGCGGCAAGTCACTTTCTTCTCACCTCTAAGCCCTCTTTTCGAGGAAGCACAATAAAAATTAAAACTCAAGAATCTTTTCATTTTCGCGTTTAGCCCTTCCCTCTAAGGTTTTGGGTAAGGAACTTAAGCCCTCTGCTGTCTCGAGCGCAGATCCAGAATACAGCTTGGCGGAGTTTCTTGTCATCTTTTCCGTAGGCAGTGTTGATGCACTCGGAGGTTGCCAGCTCTCATACTCATGCAGGAAAAGGATGCCAAGAGGGTCGCCAAAGAAGTTGGCTTCTTTTGGAAAGCCAATTATCCCGCGAAATCTGGAGTATAATTCGTAGAAACACTTAATGAATTCGAATTACCATACATGAGTCTGTAAATTTCTTTTATTTGATTTGCGAATGATACATGCAAAATACCTTCTTGAAAAGCAAATTTCAGTTCTTTTAGAAGCTTCGTTTCAAAGGAAACGTTACTTAACAAAATATATTGGGTCTACCAGAAAGTTCTATTGTTAGTGAAGTGATAAAAATAATACATTGTTCAGACATTTGATAATATTTATTGTTCAGTATTAATCCCGCTGTTAGTTATGGCTTCTTGCTAGCTTGATGGAAATTTTCTAACACCATTTTTGAAAAATGTCTTGCTTAACTCAAATAATACATGGTTGAGAGAGACATTTGCTTCAGTTTTGGGTAATTTTTTCTTTCAAAAATTTTTGAAAACAGGGAAACAGGTGACTATCGGTTGTTTCTATGTCTGGCGAGTAGTTGGGTGTAACAAAGTACCCCAGCATTGCTCTGAGATTTTCAAACGAGTTGCTAAAGAAGCATGTGGTCTGCCCTTATCATAATGCAGTATGATGTATTTCCTATAAAACATCACAGGCTCTTATGAGATCTTTGCTTAAATCATCCATTTGCTGATAATATCTCATCGATTTTTCGCAAGGTTTCAAAAGCTCATAATGTATCGGTCCATTAATGACTCATTCCTTTATTCAAGCTCAAGATCGGTTAATAGATGAAAGAGACAAGTTGTCCGAACTCACAGAAAAAGACTCATTATCTTGCTATGTTTTCCTAAGAAATCCACTTTTCACCACAAGATTTCATCCATTCCCAAAAGGGGTTCTTTTTATTCCGATCGAGCAGAGATGTGCACACGATGAATCGATTAAGTTAATTTTTCTCTCATAACTCATCATCCACTCAGATGAAATATTTACAGATCGATCCTTGTAACGACGGAAATTATATTGTGTAATAATTGTTAATAAATGTGTGAAAAATACAAGTTCACAGACAGACCTAACTTTTAAATACATGTAATTTATTATTTTTAGAAAACAATATGTCGGCTCTAGCTTCAACAATGATACTTAATACTTTTCCCTTATACAGTCAAAACTTCTAAAAGCCCTAGCGATAAATTTTGTTTTTCTCTAAGATATTTTTCATATCACTACAATTTACCATAAGATTTCCTGAAAACTCCAATCAGATTATGTTCTAATAAATTACATTCTCCACCTCAGGGCATTACTTACCGTTTAACAACGCTAAGCAGAAAGAAAAAAAAATGGCATCCTAAAATTTTTTTAACATTTCCTTTACTGCAACTGTAACGTGTTTTATGCACAAGGAAAAAATGGCTCGAATTTGCTTGATTGCTTATTAACGTTGCATTTAAAAACACTTATCGATTGATTCGTTATTATTATCGCTCTTAAAAGCAACATGACACTACCTGCCGTACAACAGGACTGATTCTGTCGTGGATCCAATTCCTCAGGAAGTTGGGATGTGGAAGTTTGCAGAGTGAGATCACTTGACAGAGGTTCAAAAATACGAGAGCCGTCTCCAATAGCCCTGTTGCTTTAAAGAGCGACGTTAAGGTTCATATAGTAAAAAACAGTAGCAACAGAAGGATTACTGAAGACGAGCCCTGAATTTTAAATCCACGGTCACGAGATGAGGACAACACATAGCTGGCTGCATTTTTCCCAATGTTCACGCCTTTCCTTTTTGACAACCTTGAATCCCGAAAAATTTAACGGGGAACAGCACCTCTACACGACATATCTGGAAGTAGTATTCGAACATACAGTTCAACTGATAGCCAGCTAAGACCAAAAATAAAATTAGCTACATTGCTAAATATATTTTATTGAAACCTCTAGAATTCTGCCTTAATGTTTGATGGAAAATAAGTTGCTGCCACTTTATGAGGCTACGAATTAGTTTATGTGGCATTCTTACTCCAAAAGATTCCTCTCTCCTATTGACGTGCGTTGTGGGAGTTTAAAAGACGATTCGTTTCATTTTTGAAAGCAATAGGCCAGATATTCTCAAATTATGAAATACATATCCTTAGGAGTACACGACAGAGATAAGCAGAGAGTACATGAGCAAGGCTAAGATAAATTGAGTAATGAAGAATAATTTTGAAAAAGTAATAGGTTAATATAAAAAAAAAAAAAACAATATCCTAATGATTTCAATTTTAAAACAACCATGATTCAATTACTTATTAAAATATTTGTTTGAACATTTTGTAAAAATTGGAGCGAATGGGAAGATTCATTTGCATTGAAATGATCGTTGAAATAGTATCTAATTTCCTAATTACAAAAATAACAAACATGCCTCTGTAATTTCCACAAGAAGTAATTTCGAAAATAAATACGTTACAGCAGCAAGTGTTATTCTAATTCTAGGTTTGTATAATAAGTAAATTATTTCTTTTTATATATGAGGGAAAGACAATTATTCGGTAATTTTGAATATTTCAGTCATATTCACTTTCTTTTGGAATAAAAATAATATTATGATATCACTAGCAAGAGGTATATGCAAGACGCCTTGCCAAAGATAGAATAGGTAGTTGTGATTATGATTGTTTATTAACGTCGCACTGAGAAACAACTTTCTTATTTCTGAACCTCATTCAAATGAAGAGGTCGAAACCTGAGCTGGCACTTCCGTTTTCATACTTCTTCAATACTGCAATGAAGGGACAGGGAACCTCGACCTGATTTAATGGGCATCAGTCCCTTTACTCGGAGGAAGGAAGGGTTGTGACATCAGGGCTTAAACTCGTGACTAGACAAAAGCAACGTCAACCAAGATTCCTCGAACATGACCACAAGGCTACCGCGGCCGTATAAAAAGCAGGAGGGGGGAAAGAAAGAAAGAAACACCAGAAAAGTTTTAGTTAAAATGATCTAAATATTTTAGAATTCAATATAATAACATCTAGACTATTAAAGACAGGTCGATGAACTTTAACAACACAATAATTAGTAGTCTTATCGGACCCAAAACGATTTAATGATACATGCAAGCCTTTAGCCTAAGATTAGAAAGAAAATATTAGAAAATCCTCATTAAGAATTATTTTTATTCCTATCATCATTTGAATCATCATTTTGATTCCCATCGAAGTGAGGACCAAAGTAGTTTTGCTCCCTTTACTTTTTTTTGACTCATTCATGAACGAATCACAGCATGAGCAGCGCTCCACACGGAGCACCACAGTGCGTGAGCGTACATTCTGACTCTATCAACAAAGCTTATTTTTACAAATTTCTCTTGATCATGACAAGGTTAAGGCTCCCGCAGACAAGCCACCACGAATTTTAAAAAGTACCATTAATCCTATGGAGTTTCCTACTTTTCTTCTCAAAACTAGATTATTGCTTTTAATTGTAAGAAATAAAATGCATTCGGAAGAGAGAAAGCAGAATTGGAAAACTATGCGTTATTTTTTCGGATTTTAAGACCAGGAGTCGGATTTTTTTATATTCAAAAAAGGAAGGTGAGTAAATTTTTTTTTCGACAAGAGGGTGAAAGCTAAATAGATTAGGTATGATTAGGCATGGCGTCTGGAGTGTTTTGTAACGTTTAATAATTACCAGAGATAACGCCAGGAAAAAGTTATGACCAAAGTATTAAAGACCATCGAAAAGAAAGAGCCACTGCTGTATGGGAATGTTATAATTTCGCAAAATATTTAATACTCTCGAGTACATGTGAAAGTTCCTATCCTACTAGATTACTAGTAACGTAATGTTGGCTTATTAAATTACAATTAATATGCCTAGTGGCTTGCATATAATAAAATACTTCATACTTCTAGTCTAGTTAATGATTATGAGACCGAAGAGACGACATTTAAGCTCAGAAGAAGGATTAAAGACTTCCTGTCGAGAATCCATTCTATTAGGAAACTCAGAATTAATATTCTGAGATTCCGTCGTTGCCAAACACTATCTTGAAGATTTAGCTGTTTCGATGAATTTGGATTAAATATTATCAAAGAATGCTCCACGTGGAATATCTAATAGAACAAGACTTTTCTGAGATATTGATTCTCTAAAATGTTTCTAAATAAATCAAGATTTGAATTTTAATTATTAGGATCATTATAAGAGAGCGTATTGTGAAGAAAATATCATTTTAAATGACTTTTTTCTTTGGCAAAAATAATCTTAAATGATTCAGTTTTGGATTATGTTCCATATTCTGTTTAATACCTTTCAATAATAAATCGATTTTTAACCTATGAATTAGAGTTAGGTCTATCGGTCAGCCAGAAATATGTATATTAATTTTTTTAAGCAATATGTACATTTTAAGCAAATTTAATTGTAATTGAAAAAAAAAATCAGAATTTGAATTCTACTTATTATTTGATCAGGATGTTTTGAAAATAAAGATATGAAAACACGTTATAAGACAGTGAAGTCAAAAAACATCATAAATGAGTTTATAAAATATGAACATGAAAAAATGTTTAAATTAATAAATGTGAATAGTTAAACTGTTGTTTGTGTGGTCTATGTAGCATTTAAAAATTCTATGGGAACCCAATTAGGCGGCGCAAGGTTTTTCCCGCCTCATCAGGGAAGAGATTGGTTGACCTTGAGCGACGGGGGGATGAATTTCATCATCGATCTGTCGATCCGGAGAAAACTTGTCCGGCAATATTTTTCAGGGCTCTTATCAACTAGGTCAAAAGAGATTTCCCTTTAGGATGGTTATTAAGGCTGTTTAATTTCTGTCGTTGCTGTTGAAGAAAAAAGCCGCCACAAGGATGTCAACTTTGGGAACTTTGAATCTAATTGCATATTTAAATCATGTTTTAGATTCCATTGTCCGCTAAGTCTGCCTCCAATGTTTGACCTGAAACTCATTTTTTTTTGTTAGATATATTTAAGTTATATCAATTTACGGAAATCGTTATCTTTATAAATAAACCCTTGCAGTTGTCGAGTGGTCCTAGTCGCGAGCTTATGGCTGGTATTTGTCTCCATAATCGCGTCGTGAATCAGAGTATTGATGCCATTTAAGACCAAAGGGACGCGTTAAATATGTCGAGTATCATTCCATTATTATTTGTGGAAGTTTAGAGTGAGGATGCCATTCAATTTATGTTCTCGTCGCTTGAACAAGACTCAAAATTACGAAATCCGTTGCAAATAGCTCACACGTTGCTTCTAAGTGCGGTGTTGTTGAACAATTAATCAATAAAATAAATCTTATAAAAGAAGAGCAAAATTTTATATTTTGATTTCTTTTATTTGTGTAATTTAATGTTTCTACCTATCTACGATATATGTGTGACAGTTAAATAACCGGACTAGTCTTAAGAATTAGTTTTATTGAAATCATTATACACAAAAACCTCTTAGTCTCCTTCAACATACTTCCCTTCCCTATCAATACATCGCTACATACGAGTATTCCACTGTTCAAAGAAGTGCCGCAGGTCATTAGGTGTCACCTTTTTCAGTAAGTATGCCATTCTTGCTTTCACCTCTTCTACAGATTGAAAATGTGTTCCCTTTATAGCACTTTTAACTTTTGGAAGCAAATAGAAGTCGCATGGTGCGAGATCTGGTGATTACGGTGGATTCTTGAACACAGCAATGCGTTTGCTCGCTAAGAACTGTTTCCCAGATAGTGCATTGTGCGCCGGGACGTTGACATGATGCAAATTCCAATGTTGTTGCTCCCCAGATTTCACCTTTTCTTCCTTTCTATTTCTCAAAACTTTATCAGGGCTTCAATGTAGTACTACTGGTTTACCGATTGGCCTTGAGGTATCCATTCAATCATAATGATATCATTAATATCGAGAGAAAAAAAACAATGAGCATGGCCTTCAGTTTGGACTCGCTCATTCGAGCTCTTATGACCCTTGGCGATGTGAGGGTCTTCCAGTGCATGGATTGTCGTTTAGTTTCAGGGTCGTGCTGAAAAATCTACACACGTGATGACTTTTTCAATCAATTCAGAATCTTCTGTGAAGTGTTGCATGATGTGAGAGAAAATGTTTTTCCTGTTCATTTTTTGCTCGTATGTCAGTTTTTTTGGTACCAGTTTTGTTCAAACTTTTGTCATCTGAAATTCCTCGGCCAAAATTTCTCTTACTGTCACTCTGTCAATATTCGCAACATCTGACAGCATCCAAATACTCAAATGTCGGTCTTTATGTGCGATTTCATTCAATTTTTTAGCGTTTTCATCAGTTCTTGATGCCACATATCGACCTGACCGTTCATCATCGACAACCTACCGACCTTCCGAAAATCGTTTGTGCTAACCAAAAATATGACTATGTGACTTGCAATTATCTCTAAACACGTATATACCATGTATCTCATCTCACAATTTTCAGGTTAATATTTTTGATACTTTTCATTTTTACATATTCTTAGACCACATAAGAAATGGCACACCATAAAGAAAACATCCAAATCGTAAACAAATAGTAAATGTGATATGAATGCATAGTCGGATCACGTTAACACGCTAGTCTGCTTCACACAGTTTTTTAATAATAATTTTAATAACCTATTTTGAACAATCGCTCGCGTATCACTCCTAGACATTGTGGATTCGTAATTCTTATTTTTCTTTATATGAAATGCAAATCAATCTTTTGTTCAAATGATGTCACACTTCCAGTTAAGATCAGTCATTAATACCTTTTTTTTCTATTTTATGTTTATGAATCATAGTTTCTCGGAAAGTGAAATGTTCCAGTTTGGATTTTTTTTGCAAGAGATTATTTTGATTCCCGCTGTCGGTGAGATGAGTTGTATTCTTATATATTTTGCACGGGAGAAATTTTAAGATTTATAAAGAATTTTTCTTGTATAAATTATTCCTGTAATAATTAAAAATAGTATCGAAAGAGTGTATAAGGAAACACAAACCTCACTCAATCCTGGAAATACTCAATGTTGCCGAACGAGTTCGAAAAAGAGCAACACAAGCTGCCACTGCCTGAGAATTTCATCTGTCTGAGTCGCTATAAAGTGAGAATATCCTCGGCCATTTTGTTGATAAAGTTGATAATGATAAGAGAATGGTTAGAAAAATTGCTCAGAAAGCCGAAAACACCAATCTTGACACATATCTGTTTTATTTCTTATATTTTTCGCTCGTTTTATATTAATACCTTAACTTGCGGTTCATTTATTCCATAGCTTACCATGACTCCAAATACCTCTTGTCAGATTGTATATAGAAAAAGATACGATATATTCATGAAAAATTAAATTATTAACTCATGAATTATAGTTATGTCTATATAGTGAACACATTAGTAAATTGTTAGTCAAACTTTGGACCTTCTATGAGCTGTTACCCGACTTGTAACCGATTTGAAATTTTGACTTATGTCCTTTTCATGGAGTATCTCCTTAAATCGAATTAGATCGGGAAGATCCTGGACATAGTGGAGTAATCTATTCATCATATCCAAAATGATTTTACTGGGAAAATATCTAGCAATCTAGCTGATTTGATAAATGCTGAACAAGTCTCAACTCTGTCTTCATTTAATGTTAAAGAATAGTACCTGAAATTGGAACTATTTTTCCGACAACAAGGCTCTCGAACATTAATTTTAAATTCTGATTTTGGTATCTTTTAAAAGATGGTGTTTATTACAACATTACTAATTTCTATCAAAATCAATTCCTTTTTTTTCTGGTGTAAAATGTGTTCCATGTTTCGTCTGCTATAGTGTAATGTTAAATGGATTTTTTCACGTTCAGTTTAAAAGTGGCGCGTTTTTAGAGTACTGTAATCATAAACGAATGTTCATGTTACAATATCAAAAACTTTCATAAAAATTAGAACAGTTTTCTCTTTGGAAATGTGTTCCAAATTTCAATTAGGTACTTTGACATTAAGCGAAGACACCCTTAAGACAATCAATAGAGATTCATAATCCTTTTTATTGGGTATAATTCTATTGAAATAAAAGTCGAGAGTTCAGTTAAGAAAATGCAACTTATAATGAGGCGTAGAATATCGCTGACATACTGGAGATCCGTAAGGCTAGAGAAATGGTGATGGACACCATTTGATGGGACTTTTTAGGCCCGGGGAGACTAAACTAACTAGAATGTCGTAATTATATCGTGGATGACAACGAAAGGAATTGAAAGAAATGAGACTCTCACCATAATTTCCAATCGTTCGAATTTATAACCTCGTCAGACGAGACAACATGACAATCCTTATTCCTCGTAAGGGGTAAGAGAAAAGGGTAAAATGCCCCAACAGTCATTAGGATCTGGGTGGCTAGAATCCAAAAATTCTCAAATTGTTGTTAGACGAATGAATAATGTGTAAGTATGTGTTAAAAAGCTTCCTGAGTGTTAAGATTCCTTATATTTCTGCAGCGTACGTCGCAGAAAGTGTGATTCTTAAGAGATGTCTGAAAGTGGATTCCACTCCGGCATAAGATATATGTCACAATACGACCCATTAAAGGGTCATCTGCATTATCTTTGAATTCCTCAGCAAAATAATAAGCCTTATAAGTACTTTGAATAACGTCAAACTTAGTGGAGTAAAGTTTGTTTCATGTTGATAGAGTGTAAAGTACTCTTATTATTGATCTCGAATGTAAGTCTGGGATAGACTAAATTTGAGTTGCGGAATTCTGTGTATTGGTACTTTGGTACTTTCTATTGTAGCTTTTTATATTCGGGCGACAGTGAAGTAATAATTTGCTGTTGTCCTGAATCATCGGGTCTCAATTCAAAGTGAAACTCCGTTTTCTGTATAGGCTATCAATGTCCCTTATTGTCATTGGTGTCCTTGGCACACGCTGAATCATTGATAATATCAATTCAGAATATTGCTACAATCCTGCTGTGATTTTTTCCTTCAATGTTACTGTTATAAATGGAAAGAGACATTTATAGTTTTTTCGTCAATCACCATTGAAAGCTTAAACAATTAATCTAGACCTTGGCGATGAATTTGGTAACCATTTCTGGGACTTGGTGGGTGACTTGGTGATCTTGGTGACAAAATGCAGATTCTCAACATGATGGAATCTATAGAAATTGACCGAGTGAATCTGCCCAACAACAGCCTCAATCTGCCGCTACAGCCGGAGACCACGCAAAATATAACTTCGAAGATTTGTCCGTAGTATGAACTACTAAGCTGTTGAGTTGAACGTTATAGGAAGTGCTGTATGTGTGTGACTGTTGGTACAATAGCTATTTTGTGTGTATTTATGTTACTGATCTGCACAAGTGCTGTATTTGCTACCATTGTGTCTCTAATCTGTCTGAGTTCTGCTACCCGTGTTTCTTCTTGTTCTGAATTTTTCTGAATTTCATTTGCCATTTTCCTTCTTATTTGACTATTTTCTCCGTGTACCCATACAGTTGAATTTTTGGAACAAGAAGTCCTCTCGCCTTTTCGCTGATTGATCGCTCCTTTCTCGCTGCTATGCTTTTCTCAGGTCTCATCATTCTATCTAATATTTTGGAATGGCTGTTATCTCTCGATGGCCTCATCTTATTTTTGGTCGCGGTAGTCTAGTAGTCATAGTCACGGACTCGTACGGAGCGATTTTCATCGAATCGCGGGTTTGAGCCTTAATACCGCTAAAGATCCGCCATTCGTTCCAAATCACACACATCTAGTATATCACAGATTCAACTCGTATAATTCTAACTAGGAATCACTTCAATCCAAACGATTAACTACGGTGATCAAATCCAATCTACAATTTTCTATCCGTTTGTCGTTAACCCGTATCTCCCCCCTCCTTATCAGTTCTATTTTGCTTGCATATAACTATCTCCAAATCTATTCACTATATTTCTTATTTTCATCGTATTTACTTAATTGAGTTGCATTGATTGGCAGGGAGTTGTAATTGTATGCAATTCAAATTACCAGAAAGTGCCCTAGGTTAGAGAAGAGAGCAAATAGTCCAACGTCCCAACTGCAATTCAAAAATTACGACTTTGAACGAATAAGTGGCGTAAAACATTTAAAGAATGTTTAATACCATTTAGAAAGGGCTGGAAATTCTGTCTCAAGACTATCCGTAGAGCTATTTTTGGAGAAAACTCTAGTCTTTTACATGTTATAAAATTTTTGAATGTTTATTTATCCGTTATACAAATCCACACACACCATCGATCGTATATCTCCAAAAGCTTTAATGTGTTACCTTGATGTGTGGAAGAAGCCGCGAGGATATTCAGACCAAAAAAAGTTTTTAGAATTTATTTTTGGTGACATTTTTTGAAAACCGGCTTTCCCCCTCATTTTCCAGGTGTTTTCCAGCAGATGCAACAATTTTCTCAAACTTTTCCAGCTCAAATGATGCACTTTTTAATAAATTTCTTTAACACAATTTGGTTTTTTGAAATTGCTTAGAAAATAACGGAACCGTATTACTTTTTTTTCCAGGCCAAATATGTCTACATACTATATTAATAAAATAAAGAGATTATAAGTGTGCGTGTGCGCGTCAATGTGATTGGATGACATTGCGCAAAAATCCACAAATTTTGGTTCACGGAAACTGTGAGTGATGGTGATGTACATCTCTAAGTGACACTTTGGAAATTCATCTTAAAATTTTTAAAACTAAATGCTAAAGGGCCCAATAAGGCAGACTTTATCTTCACTGAACATCTTGCGCCACACGACGTCATCGTCTTTGGTTGCTTCTGAATTTACATTCGCGGAGTTTTTCGAAGATCATTATATTTATTCACACGTTTATTCTTTGTATCAAAATGCAGTTTTTTCTGAGGTTGCTGATTTAATATATTTATCTGTTCTTTGTTACAGAATTACAATTCTGTTACGAATAAATTCTTTGATCGAGAAAACCGATGAATGATAGAACTCTTCCTTCTATAAAACAATATTTTGAACAAAGTTTTTCAACAGCATGCGTAATACTCTGATGAACCTTCTATTTAAAACATCGTTACTTTATTTTATAAATTCCGAAATCTTGAAATTTTCTTAAAATTATTATTCAACATAGTTAGTTTAGTTCACGTTTAACACGTTTTCTATGTTTTTTTCTACCCAAATCACAGGTATTTATACTCCAGGCCGAAGGGGATTGTTTCTGAGAGGGCTCGAGATATTTAAATGAAAAACAAGAAGCGCGACTTTAAAAGTGAAAGTAGCAGTATTTTCAATGTAAATATTTGGACTGACGTTAAAAATAGTACAGTTAAAAAGTGTAATAACTCGGTTTTATCAAACACTCTATAAATGAAAAAAAAAAAAAAAAAAACGACGCACCAAGAAGGAATTGCCTGATTCTAATGAAATTTCGTATGCAAACACATTGGACCGAACATGCAAATATATATATATATATAATAAATTTTCAACATAATAACAACAAGCCAAATACCTATGTAAGCCATAAAGTGTTTTGTGCCAAGTAAAAAGTATGAGTTGTTTCAAGCAACGTGGGAGAAGAAGGACTTATAAACATTGAAACATTCGATTATTCAAAAGCTTGGTAACACGCTGCTGCAAATAATATTGCAGTGAAATATTGATTAATGAGCATAATTAGTTTCCAGAATCCTGCTAGAATGCGAAACATTCGTTGAGGGAAGCAGTTTTTCCAAATAAATCAATGCAAAATACGATGGCACGCTCCCTCCAAAAAAATAGTCAAACACTTTTTATAGCAAAAAACTTATTAACAAAAAATTACGGTGAAGCACATATATATATATATATATATATATATATATATATACATTCTAAAACAAACAAACAAAAAAGACGCACCAAGAAGGAATTGTCCGATTGTAATGAAATTTCGTATCGAAAGACATTTAGACCGAACATGCAAATTATTAAAATTTGGTGTCCAATGCATAAATAGAAGGAGCTACAGCGCATTGGAACTGCGCACTCAGTAGGTGTATATAAGAAGCGATTCTCAATCTGATGGTCAAATTTTTTGTTGCATTGCGATTTAGGATACCTTTCAACGACTGAAAAAGTGCTTCATCATCAGACGTGCTACCCGCACAGAAGAGTCCACCATGACTATTTACAGACGGCTGAAAGAGCGAAATCTACACTCGTACCGACCGCTACGCCACCTGTCCCTCACGAGTGCAAACCGTCGAGCCAGATTACAGTGATGCTTGGTTCGATCAGAATTGAATGATGCTAACTGGGGAACTAGTTATAGTGTCTAGACCTGCTTTCACTATTGTACGCCCCACAGGCCCTCAACCAGGAGTTTTGATCTAGGGTGCAATTTCCCTTGAGAGCTGGATCCCTTTGGTCGTCATTAGAGACACACTTACAGCCCAGCGGTACTTCAACGACATTCTGAGACCTGTTTTGCTACCGTTCCTTTTGCAGTACCCTGGCTTTATTTTTCAGCAAGATAATGCCAGACCACATACGGCACGAGTTGCTATGAACTGTCTTATAGCTTCTCAAACACTTCCTTGGCCTGCCAGATCTCTCTCCCATCGAGCATGTCTGGGATAGGATAGGAAGGCGATTGCATCCACCAGGGAATGTTGATGACCTAGCCCGACAATTGGAGCAAATGTGGCAAAAAATACCGCAGGAGACCATCAGGGAGAGTTATCACTCTATGCCACGTCGCGTGGCCTCTTGCATCCAGGCTAGAGGTGGGTCAATATCTTATTGAGCTCGTCACTTTGTAACTATGTAACTCTGAAATAAATCATTCAATTTTTCTGAAATTTAAATTATTTTCTATTTTAATTATTATTATTATATATATAAATATATATATGTATGTATTATTTGTATTATTTTGATCCAATTTGCATTGAGTACGAGTACTTCCATATTTCACCTCTTATATATATATATAACACATCGATCAATAACTCCCGAGACTAACCCAGAGATGGCGCTCGTAGTAAACCAGTAACC